>CAIGRB010155887.1:0-23125 GCA_903798255.1 Fraxinus quadrangulata
ACTTATTTATTAACACTAATCAACTATAATATATGATTCCTATCGAATGGAACATATATATACTGAAAAGTAGGTCGAAGTGCTTGTAATTTATATTTAGTTTGCCATGAATATTTAATAGGTTGGGGTGTAGGGGCAGTACTCTCGCAATACGGTACGTGATTTTTTTTTTTCTAATATATTGTGTGGGTTAGAGTATATGTATAACCATATTATGTTCATATAGTAAAATTATGTTCGCTTTACTCCCTTGGGTATAGGCCTACTATTGTACGACTTAAATCTGTATATTTTTTCCCTTGCTCTCTCTTCGTTGATTCCATATAGTTCATAATTATTGCCTCACATAATAGAACATAATCATATGTATCGATTTTGATATACCGGCTTAGAAGATAAAATTTAAATAAACAAAAATTGTATCTTGTCTAACACTTTAATTTTAAATGAGGTGATCCAACACAAATTATCGGTGTTTATATTTATCTAATTAATTGATGGATTGGAGAAAATTGTTGTTTTTAAGATGGAGAAACCACACATACTATTCATCTCCCTACTTTATCATGAAATATGGTCAAAACTACTAATTTAGATTTTTCATGTGAAATTTTAGATAATGAAACAAATGATTGCACTTGTGAAATTCTTAATTTGTAAAAACAAAGGGCTTGTTTGATAGTATTTTTTTGGGAATAATGAGTTATGGAATAATAATTTTATTTATTATTATTATTTCTTAGAATGTGTGGTTAAAAAGTAAAGAAATTTTATATTAGTTTGTGTGTAGAATATTTTATTGTTTAAATATGTGGTGGAGAAATATTATTGTAACAAACAATTTAATTTTTTAAAGGATAGCAAACATGGCCTAAATAATAGTTCAAGTTTGATATTTGAATATGATTTATCCTCGTAAAGTAGGTTGCACCATTCGTGGAACACATTATTTTCCTAGTAAGTTTAGGACCATTGCCCATTGAAATGACAAAGTTTGAAGGCCTCAAGTTGGAAGACTCTTAAGCACAATGAAACTCAATAATTGTTAATGTTACAAGCCCCCAAATCATCCACCACGTGCTGAATGATGGGATCCTTCCGATTTCCCTCTTACCTTCTCTTATTAGAAATACCCACACTTGCACCATTGGAAAGGATCCTTCTTTTCCTCTTGAGAAAAGATAATACTAGTTTTTTATATTATCTTTGTCCCCACACATTTATATTGATAATCACATTCCGGTAATCAGCACTACTGGATATCTCAATTCTGGTCTATCATTTCACTACTTGACCGTCGGAGTACTCGCGGCTACTTCCATTCTCACTGAAAAAGACAGCAAGTGACTAACAATGTGTTACAACGTGTAGGAAGAAGCTTACATGGAATTACATCACGTGTCAGAGCCACTTTCCGAAGTCAACAATTAATTTATTGGAGTTTGACACAATTCAATTCTCAATCGATTATTAAGAGTCTAGAATGTCGACGTTTAACATTCGAACATAAATGAAATTAATATTCTCCAAGCCAACTCATCATAACGATCACAATTGAACTATTTTAATTTTCAACGATGAAGCTTTTTTTAAACCTCAAGATTCAATATTATATTTGAGTTCATTAAACTTCAAACAAGTATTTGAATTTTTTTATTTTTTATTTATTTTTTTATTTTTAAGATTAGCGTGTTCAAATAAATACCATCTTGCAAAGCATATGCTAATTACTATATGTTACACCATTAAAGATGAAACATATAACACAGATTATCAAGGTATATAACAAAATTAACATCCTAATATGGAACAACGGGTTTCTATAGTAATTAAGTTACAAATATTATTGCTAGGATATTGTAAAATTGAGACCAAACACAAGTATAAGATTAAAAAATTTGTAGGAATTAGTCCATGTTAGAGCCACATTCTAATTTTCATTTTCATTCTTTTACTCGTTTTCAATCACACGTTTTTCAATAAAATAATATTTTACATCACATCAATAACTTTTTTTTCTTTTCCAACCACATATTCACCAATATATCACCAAAAAAAAAAAAAAATACATTCATTTCATTTTAATGTGCATCAAACAAGAGTTTAGCAGTTTTTTAAACATTTATGGTCGGCACTTGTCAAATAATAAGAATTACTCCACTATAAATATTAGTTAACAATTAAAAATTTAAAATAAAAGTGTTGACCGTACAAAGGACAATGCTGCGCTGCTGTATGAAATTATGACATTGTTGTACCAGGAGGGCACCCCAATCTGTACTATGAAGCTGGAAATGAAAACCCTATCTATTTTCTTTCTATTTCCTTTCATTATTGTTGTTGTTCTCGCTTTTTTTAAAGGCACTTAGCAAGTCAACATGTTCATTTTTAGTTAACATCCAATCCAGACTAATTCTGATTGTACACGAGCAGTCCTGCCAGAATTAATACGCTGCTATGGCAGCATCTGTTTATTGTTTTTTTTCCAGTCATCGTCTAACAAAAAATTGTGAAATGTCTTCTGTATTAATTGTGGCAACATATTTTCTGCACAAACCTAAGCACCCTCCAATCCAATAAATAAGTGAGCTGTGTACACTGTTAGAATTCTAACAATAATTATATATGTTGATACCATTTGAAAATAGAAAAAAGATACTACAAGCAATCACAAAACAAAAACAATTGACAGATGAACAAGATTTATTAATAATAGAGAAAGAATACAAAATATTGTATTTCTAACTCATACAAAGTCACATAAAAAGCAAGAATCACATGGACTATATATAAGATCCAAAAAAATTATTATGGTTGGAAAGAAGTTCAAGACCGCATCAAAAAAAGGAAACAATTTTTCCCCGGATATATAAGGCGCTCAAGCCGCAGCCTCGCACTAGGTGAGCAGCACGCAGCACTCGAACATTATGCGGGCGATAGGCGAACGGCGGCAACAACGCTTCCAATAGCACCCATCATTGAATTTTCAATCCAAATTGATTCCAAATGCCCAATATTTGCCCTCCAAAACTTTCTATACATTTTTAACACCTCTTTCAACCAATTCACAAATATCAAACGGAATTTGAGTGATAAATTATTAAAAAAATAAAAAAATTGAAAAGATTCTAAGATTATTCTTGTGTGATAGTTTTTCATTTGTGTTAGATTACTTTTCTTATTAGTTGATTGTATGAATTATCATGCAATCTTTTCTTTTAAAATTACTTATAGCCCTATAAATAAGATTTTCTACTTTGTAATGGTAATATGGGTACAAAATTAATGATATTCTAACAAGAAAATGCAAATAGTATTATTTGTATGTCACACAAGACATATAATTTTCACTTGTTTTGACATTGTTTAATGTTTCTTAATATACCAAAAGAGCGTCGAGTATAAGATCTTACTTGAACGACAAATATTTTCTTCAATGAGTTTATTTTTTTAGAATTCCATCAAAAAATAAGAAAAAATTAATTTTTTTATTCATATGACTCCAAGTTAAAAAGAGAATATGACAAATAGTATTTGAAATCCAAGGATTCTAATTTGTTTGAGAGGGCCTTAGTCAATAAAACACTAGATGCAAACGAGTTCTTGAGTAACTATAGGTATTAAATGTATAATTTTTATTTTATTTTATTTTATTTTTTGCCTTGTGCGAACTAAAGACTTTTAATTCAATATGCAAAATCAACCATCCTACAACAAAACCATAACGACAAATATACAAAACTCTTAACTAGACTTTTAAAGCGAAACAAACTCTATAAAATTTATCTATTTTGATTAAATTACTGATCAAAATAAAATTCCTATTAAACATAAAATTATAATAGACTAATTAATTAATGGGATCCACTTGCATCATTCTCCTTAGATTGGTGAAGATCCTCAAATCTTTTGGCGCTCATCCAACACCTTGTGTGGCAGTGTTTCAGTTGATACATCTATGACATAAATATTATTCCATATATCTTAATTCTAAAAATCTTGAAAAATTTGAGCAACGATTTTCATTGAATCCCAACAAATTCACCCAAACATCCCGTCATTGCATTGCAAAATTGGAATTTTCAAAGTTTCAAAAAGCGTATTTGATCGTAAGACCTGTTCAACCATGTGTATTTCTAATGCAAACCGACCATTCAAGTAAAATATTTCATTTTCATTATTGTGGTTTTAAGTTTACCAACCGCAATGATGCAACATACGAGCACAGGCCATTTTGGCCAGGAGGAAGCCAATGCCTCAGCGTCGGCTGCGAGGCGCCGAGGTGGGTATGGGAAGAATCCCATTCTCAGTTGGTTTTTGACACATTTTTTGTGATCTATTTCATCCATAACTCCAAGATTTGATTTCTATATATACTCCACGAGATATAATCTCTTCATAGATTCAACATAACAATTAGATCATTATTGTATACATTAGAAACTTGAGAGAATTGGTTAGTTTTAGATTGAGTATCAAATTTTGTAAAACAATTTTAGTTTCTTGGTATAATAAATTCTCATCTTCTTCTACATAAATATTGTGTTCTTATGTGATCTATTATTTTCATATTGCTCATAAAATTCTCGTCTTTAATTATTTGACCGGATTCTCAATATAAATAATATAAAAAGAAAGATTACATCAAAATGGAAGCAACTAGAACAAAAACTAACTATATATATATATATATAAGTTTCAGTTTTTCCTTTCAGGTGCCAGCAAGAATTATAGGGACCTTATTTATGTGTGTACGAGTATGAAGAACTTCTTAGTGGCACTTTGAAACGTCGTCGGAATTTATAATACTCAACCATTTAAGCTATTAGATATCATAAATTAACTTGTCCTAATAGATGCTTAAGATATATTGGAGAGGAGTATGTTCTTGATAAGAAAAAATTGGATAGGAAAACAACTAACTTCTCCCATATGTTTAACCTTAACTATGCTTAGTTCAAGGTAAAAAGCATGAACCTTAGACACAAAAACACAGATAGCAAGCCATCTCTCACTGAGGGCGCTATTGCACTCTTGACTTGTACTGCCCACAGTCCCACCTTGTCGCTCAAATGATCAAAAAATTTGTTGAAAGCACCACAAGATAAGAGAATACTTCAATTGTTGCTACAATTCTAAATCCTCCCCTGCCCCCACCTCATTACCAAAGGCTAGTTTACAAACACACACAGGAGAAAAACAGGTGATGTGTAGCAGTGTAACCTTCGCCCCTAGTTTTGTTCGATTCTTTGTCACGCTTGTAGATAATTTGCATCCATATCCGAGCTACAATTCCTACCTTATAATTTCCGTTGCTGCCCATTTAATTCGTACCTTCTCAAAAGAAGGGTCTCTCCAGTCATTTTTTCATTGTTTTAGCCCATTAAAATCTTTAGTTTTACACAAAACTAGCTAAGTGATTGAAACTCAGTAGCAAAAAAGTATCAAAGCTTCGACCCCAGTAGCATGTTGTGTCCGTGTTCAAGAGAGATAAGAGAGGAAATTAGAGAACCTTGAGCTAGAATAATGGAAGAGTTTTCCAGTGGCAGAAAAAATAATTAGGGCAATATCAGCATCACAGAGAGTAGAGAGTTCTTGAGCCTTCTTGAAAACCCCTCTTCTCTTTTATAAGGTCACTTGGCGTGCCGTCAAGTTATCAATCTTCTTGATCTGAATCTTTTGTCTCACCATTTTCACAGTACACCACTGCAAACAATCGTTATACGTATATCAGTATCAAAAGAAATATACGGACATCGAGGAGCGAGAAAGAACACCGGTCTTTGATAAAAGTAAGGAAAAAAAGAAGCAAAGATATGTACAAAACATTGAGAATCTGACACCACGACCAAAAATATGGAAATCACGGCCGAGAGAGAGGGATGTAGGGAAAGAAGATCTATATATATATATAAAGAAAGAGGAATTCAATTGGAAGAACCATTCAGTTTTTTGATAAAATAGAAATCTTTAACAGTAACATTTACTATTCAGAGAAAAGATGACAACCCCCACCTGCAGAAGTGAAACTCTTGAGGGAGAAAGTGAAAAGCATCTGAGATTAGAAACAAAGCTGAAGTGGCAGAGAAAAGATCAATAAAGAGAATTGCACAAATTGCCAAAGGGGAGAGAGAGAGAGAGGTTTACGAAATTACCTTTGTGGGAGGTTGGTTTTGTTGAACCTCAAAACTAGCCACACTTACCAATTAATCCAAACAATTCTACCAATTAATAATGTGGGCAAGGACAAAGAGAAAGATCGATATTTCATACTATATGTAGTTTTTACATTGTACAATTAATTTGAGCTTATTAATTATTGAAAAATGTAATAAAATTACAGTTATGCTACATGTACATAAAAAAAATAAAAATAAAAATTTACAGTACAACACCTGGCAATTTTTCATTGATTTTGAACTCAATAATGGCAGAAAATACACTATACACATGCTGTCAATGTAGCACCTAAACTTATATTTGATTGTAATATTTTATACATTCTTTATCTTAAATAAATAATGATATTTATCACCATGATAATGAAATATCAATGATGTGATAATTTATGTGGAATAATGTGATTAAACAATTCAATTTTTATGATAGAGATGGAGATGAGAAACAAAGAAATGTAACATCACCAATATTTCTTATCATGATGAAAAATACCATCAGGTCATGTTTGATTGCAACGAATTCATGAAAAATATCACATCCAAAGAAAACGAATTTCATTTTAATCGTTTGATTGCAACGTGGAAATGAAAATCGAATTTCCAAATACCACCACTTTAAGTTACATTTTCTTTGTTCTCATGAAAAATAAATTCCTATATATTTGGTGAACTTTTTATTTTTTCTCCAACTAACATGTAATTGGAATTTTTTTTCTACATTTACCTATCAAACGGATCCTTACTCTAATTTAATTAATATAGAATCTAATCCGAGACTAATCGAAATAAACAAAGCCTAAACATGAAAGCACTTAGTTCTTTAATTGATTGGAGAAGGACAAAAATGTAGATATGTTGTCAATTCCTTGTAACTGTGACATTGACGAAATATATATTGAAAAATACTAAAAATGTGAAATTTAAAAAATGACATTTTTATTCAAGTAACTAGTTCTTAATTGACAATACAAAATATCTATTTAACATTTTTTATTTCAAAATAACCCAAGTGACTATTGTCGAGTTCACCCAAGTTCCAAAATTAGAATAACAACTATTTATAGATTATTTGATACAAATTATTTCTAAAAAATACATTTTGGAATAGTCAATTGATAGAGAATGTATGATTAAAAAATAAGGAAAAATTATAAATTTACGTATAATATTATTTTATTGAAAATATGTGATAAAAAAGAGTAGAGAAAAATTAATTTTGAAAATAATGTGTATCTAACATGGGCTTAATTTACTCTTCCATTATCATGTTCAGCCATCAAAATTTCACTTTTATGTACGTGTGATTTCAATAGCATGCTTCTAGCAGGATGGCACAATCAAATTCAAAAACAAAGGATTAATTTTGACGCTCAGAAGCCACATAAATCCACAACATGGGCCCCAACACTATTAAGAAAAATTTATAATTATATCCTATTAAGAAAAATAGATAATTATTCTTCATATCTGTAGTCTCCTGGCATCATCTTCAGTTGGAGAAAGGTTATAAGCTGCCAAAATTAAAATCAGCGTAGAGTCAAACGACAACACTTTTTTGTGTAAGTTTGAATTCGGTCACATGAATCTAACGAACATTACATACCTTCAGATGCTTTGCTCGGTACCATTTCCAGTACCTTCAGATTTCTGCATAAGCAGTTCACGCAATGACTTGAGGACGCGAAAAATTTACTGCTGAACTTCAATGCATGCAGTGCGAGAAATGATATAAATTTGGAAGATAAAATATCAACTCACTTCTGCTTGCTGTTTCAACTTAGCATTTTCTTCCATTAATTTAGATTCCTGCATATCAGAAAAGTAAACTAATTAGCCAAGCCTTTAGTTGTTGATTTTATCTTTTTACGGGATTTATCTCTTAAGGAGCGGAGTGATTATTTTTTTCATTGAAGGATAAAGTTTGAGGTCTTGCCTTTTTCATGAGCAAACTGATCTCTTTATTAAACTTGTCATTTCTTCCCCATGGAAAGACACACATGTTAGCAAAAAAAATCTAAACAGGAAACACTACAAAACGTGAAATTGAATGAAATAATACCTTGGTTTCCACAACAAGGTTTAATCCTCCATGTACCCTTTTCTCTAGTTTGATCGACTCATCCATATCAAGTCCTTGGAGCTCTTCTCCCTTGAGTTTCCTATCAAAATTACAATCGTGTCTCAACTGTGCAATGCACTCGAATACGCGAAATAAAAAATCTTTAATCTACAGCCATATTTTACCTTAACTCACGAGTCTTGTCCATGAGATCTAGCTGAGCATGCCATAGCTATTATTTTCCTGATAAGAAAATGAAAATAGAGTTATTCGAATGTCTCACATGACATAATAATTTTCACTTGTAACATTATCGTGTTTCTGACATTATATTATTGAAAAAAAACATACTTCATTTTTTTAGTCAGGTTCATCATTTATTTATTAGTTAAGTTTATTCACCTCTTTTGAGATTATTCGTGCATACTTTAAGAAACTAGTTTATTCATGTACTTGGAAAATTCATGAATTATTTTGGTTATTAGTTTGCATGTAATAACTAGTATATGTATTAGATTAAATTCATGCTTTGTGAAGCCTATAAAAGGTCAAAGGTTGTAATCATTTTTCATAAATCGTTTTGGAGGGTTAAGATACAAAGTTGAGCATTCTCTTAAATATTATCTTCTCTTCTAAAGTTGCTGCATAAGTCATTTTGGAATGTTATAGAAGTTGAGTGCTCTCTTGAATATTATTTTCTCCTCTTCTGAAAATTGTTGTTCCATCTCCAATTTTCCAAAAAAGTGGCTTTAGAGCTAGGTTATAATAGTGTGAAAAGAAGAGATGGCAAACAATAATTCTCTTTCCATTCCTTGACTCAATAATGATAACTCTAGTGCATTGAATATTTGTATGAAGGCATGTCTTGAAAATCAAGATTTGTAGGACTTGGTAGAGAGAGGTTTTGAACCTCAAAATGAAGAAGGCACTAAGAGATTTTCAACAAACAACAAAGAGAAATGATCAAAAGGCTCTTGGTATGATTCATCAAGATCTTGATGATACGATTTTTCAAAAGATGTCAAGTACTACAACTCAAAGCAAGCATGTAAGTTCTTCAAAATACATACAAAGGTGCGAACAATGTCAAAAAAGTTCGTCTTTAATCTTTCAGATGAGAAAATGAAGCTCTATCCAAGAAGGAATTTGAATACTCTTCGTGAGTATTGATGGTTATCAAAATATGAATAGGTATGATAAAGAAGTAATCTTCAAGTGATCGAAAAAACTCTTCAATCTTCATATGAAAAGTTTAATTTTATTGTAGTGGCATTCGAAACATCAAAATACTTGGAAGAAATGACTGTTGATGAAAGAAGAAAGAACAAGTGAAACAAGTGAAGTTGAAGAAGAAAGAACAAGTGAAACAAATCTTTCTTTGAAAGACAATAAATAGACAAGATATGAACCAAAGAGGTAGAGGATGTGGAAGAGGTCGTAAAAGATGAGAGAGAAATTCTCAATATTTATTAAGTAATGAAGGGAATTATCAATACTTAGATAATTCAAGAGGGCGAGGAACAAATAATTCTCGAAGTAGGGTGAGGAAGACAAAATTCTCAAAGAAGAGGTGGAAGAAAAAACAATGGCGGGGACATGATAAATATCAAATTGAATGCTATAATTATCACAAACTTGATCATTTCGCCTAGGAGCTCAGGAGTAACAACGTAGAGGAGCAGTGCAACTAAGTTAAAAATAAAGACAAAAAAAATAAAAATAAAAACTTTATTCTCGGCATAAAACGTACAAAAAGGGGGCAACAATCATATGTGTGAAGACAAGTCTATGTTCATAGAACTTGAAGAGCTAAATGATCATGTTATATTTGGAGATAATGCAAAGGTTCAAGTCAAGGACAAAAATCAAATTCTCAACCAAATGAAGAACGGGGAACATCAATATATTTCCAATGTTTACTACGTTCCTTCCAAATATTTTGAGTTTGGACCAAGTTTTGGATTAATGATATTGACATCTCAGTGAAGAATTAATAAACAACGACAAGAGATTGCAATGAAAACTTGATTGCTAGAGTTTCAACGACAAAGAACCAAATTTTCTTGTTGAATATTCAAAGTGGAGAAGTGAAGAAGTTTGAATGCATGTGCCAAAGATTCGACATGTTTTTGGCATTTGAGACTTGACCATCTAAATTTTGACGGTCCAAACCTCTTGACGAAGAGAAATATGGTTAAAGGTCTGCCGCCATATTCATCATCCAAATCAATTTGTCTCTATAAAAGGCACTCATGAACGGATTTCCCTAAATATGCAAGTTTTTGAGCATCAATGCTACTTGAATTAGTGTATACACATCTTTGTAGAACAATCAAGCCCACATATTTTGGTAAAAGTAATGACTTCATGTTATTTATTGACGACTCTTCTTACAAAACACGAATGTATTTTCTTAGAGAAAAGTCTGATGCTGACACTTTCAAGAATCTCAAGGCGATCACAAGATCAAAACCTTATACTTAAATCGTCGTGGTATAAATATTAGTAACACATTTAAGAATATTTGTGAAAGTCATGGTATTTACCATTTTTTTACTCTTCTTATGTCTCCTCAACAAAATGGCGTAGCAAAGAAGAAGATTAACACTCATGAAAATGACTTGAAGTACTTTGAAAACTAAAAAGATGCAAAAGAATTTCTAACCTAAAGCTGTTCACTGTGCTGTATAGTTGTTGTATCGTTGTCCCACCGAAGTGTGCAAAATAACTCCTAAAGAAGCACGGAGTGGTTCCAACCAAGTATATTACATCTTTGAATTTTTTAAAGTGTTGCGTCATCTTATGTTCTGAAAGAAAGGACCAAACTAGATGCAAGAGAGAAATATATCTTAGTTGGCTATGTTCAATATCAAAAGGTAACAAGTTTTTTCACCTATGAGTGAACTGAAATATCGACACCACAATTATTCAGACCGATCCCACAACTTAGTTAGGCCATTCGAAGTAGCCTAATTAAATTAGTGATGCTCATGGTCCAACACAAAACCCCTGGATGGCTTTTGGGCTGCAACCCATTTATATTTCCTATTGGGCCCTATTACCTATTAACCTAAAAGCCCATACCTAATCCCATTTTATATATGTTGCCCCGTTACTGTTGAAAGAAGTGTGAAAATAGGTTAGCCGTGTTTTGAGAGAAAAACTGCGTCCCTTTTGGCTTCGTGCTTTGAGTCTTGCTTTGTGCTTTACTGTTTTGTTTTTCTCCTTCTTCTCTAACTTTTGTGGCTGTCTTTTGAGGCTACAATAACCTTCACTCTCTACCCTTTGTGGGCACCTTGGAGCAATAGGGTTTTGGGATTATTTGGTTTGTGGTTTGGTTGACGAATTGTGGTGATCGATTCAACATAACTGAGCCCGGATCCTTGGGTATTGGAGTCCCTCGTTCAACACCACCCCATTAATAAGTAGGTGATCATTATTAAAGATGTTGAGTTCGATATTGAAACAAGCAAAATCAGCAAGATGAAAACTTCATTTTTTCCCCTTTGATGATAATGAACAAATTGATGTGATTCTGCCTCAACTAACACCATCAACTCCACCTCCAAAATATGGTCAAGATATACTTTTGTCTTCAAGGAAAATACCACATTTTAGAAGTCTTAGGGAGATTTATGAAGATACCAAGGACTTATGTCAACATTTTCGCAAATTAACTTTGTTTTGTCTATTTGCCGATCATGCAGTTATTTATTTCAATGACGTCATTCGAGGTGATAAATGGAAGAATGACATGAACAAAGAGATCGGAGCAATTAAGAAGAATGTTTAGGCAATTGGTAACATTTCTGAAATAAGGAATTGGATTGTTAGTTTAGAATTTGATGCAAGCGAAAGTATAAAGGCTGACAAATACAAAAATATAAAAAGAAATTTATATATGAATTACCTATTTAGGGGAATAATCAGGGAGAAAAAAAAGAATCCAAGTTTTAATTCAATATTCAAATCAATCATCTTACAACAAAATCATAACAAATTTATACAAAACTTTCAACTAGACTTTTAAAGCAAAACAAACTCTGAAAAATATATCTATTTTGATTAAATTCATAATCAAAATAAAATTCCATTAAACATAAAATGATAAAAGACTAACTAATTAACAAGAACAAAATTAAACAATAAAATATTACATTAAACTGGAACCACTTTCATGATTCTCCTCAGCCGGGAAAAGAATCATCCTCAAATCTTTCACTGCTCATCCGACACCTCGTAAGGATGGTGATTCAATTGACAAGTCAATGGTATGGATATTAAACATATATCTTGATTCTAAAGATCTTGAAAAACTTGTGCACCTAATTGAATTTTTTCACTACTATCCCATTGTATACCAACAAATTCACCCAAACATTCAGAGTTATTGTGTGGTAAAATTTTAGAATTTCCAATTGGTCCAAGAAGTGTATCCTATGACTTGTTCAACCATGTGGCCTTCTATTAGAAACCGACTATTTTAGTGTGCAAAATATTTCATTCGCATCATTCTGGTTTCAATTTTACAACTGCCATAATTTCATGAAGGTCATATCTTGATATTGAGAATTGATTCTCAAAATCAGAATGTTGATCCATATTGAGTTTCCCAAACTTCCCTAGAATCTAGACATTGGTTCTTCCTCGAAGATTGATAAATTTGTGTTAAGACTCCATTTTAAAATCCATACAACAATCTTAATTGTTGTCCCCACGAGGGTTGCTCGCCAATCTCATAACCAATGTTAGCCCCTCAATTACCGGAAAACTTTCCATCTTTGAATTTCCATTGGCAACATACCCACAGAAAGCCTTGCAACTAAACCAATCATTGCACTGACCTTTCGTAGCCGTAACACACACGTCATGGCTACCACCTCATGCCTCTCGCCTATCGTCATAAAGGTCACTCACCATCTATTGGGGAGGGATAACCAATATGGACACCTAGGGATGACAAAAAAACTGACAAATCCAATACCCGCTGGGCCCTCCTCGAATGGGGCGGGAATTACCACCTCGTCCCTCTCGCCTATCGGGTTGTCAGGTATGGGATGGGGAGGGTAACTTCGCCTCGGGACAAGTACGGTAATGGGTACCCCGCCCCGTCTAATTTTTTTCTACTATTTTTTTTTTTTTTGGATTCAATAATTTAAATGGAAAATTCCACGAAATTTCATTAGTTCTAATAGAAAATGGCAACTAAGATTATCTAAAAAATATGACAAACAATAAAAGTCTTAGTTAAACCAAATATCTTGAATAATTTAACTTTTAAAAATAAATTTAAAAATATATTATTATCTCACTTTAAAGAATGGGAGTAATGAAATGAATTATCAAAAACGTTTTAAAAAATTAAACGAGACAAGGGCTCCGTCCCTACCCGCTTCGCTATAAACGGGGACGGGGCAGGAAATTGCCGGGGCCCCGACCCCGACCCATTGCCATCCCTATGGACACCTTTTGTGTTAAGACCTCGAGATATTAGCAAATTTGGATTAGGTCATGTCTAGGTTTCCATTATCAACCATTACAACATGGCATTTAACTTGTCCTCATTGATCCATTATTAGGAGCTTAGGCTAGACTATGATATCAGCTAATGCATGCGAAAGCGTAAAACATAACAAGTACGGGATTAAAAAAGAAAATCCGCATACAAATAAATAATTTAGATTGATAATTGAATAAAAATCTCAAACTTTCTATTCACATTACAAACCAACCACCCGACAATACAATTATAACACCAAATTTATATAAAACTCCTAACTAGATTTTTAAGCAAAACAAACTCTAGAAAATTTACTTATTTTTATTAAACTCCTAATCCTGATAAAATGATGAAAGACTAATAACAAAAATAAAATTAAAATTAAACCATATAATCTTAAATTAAAAGGATTACTTGCATCATAGATTTAATCGCCCAAATGGAGGAAACATAAATCTACATTTAATGAGCTGGAAACAATCTGTGTGCAATTTTTAAAATCATATGGTAATGTTTAAAATTGAATGCATTAATTCAATTCTGAAGTCTTATTTGTCTTTATTTTCAAAATATAGTATAAACACGGACAACGATCTAAAAGTTGAATTGTCTATAAATGGTGTCTCACCTTAAGTTGGAGGAATGGTTGCCCTAATTTGTTCGAATCCTCCGACTGCCTTCTATGCCTTTCAATTAGTTGCATCATTCTACGGAATAAAACTTGGGGAAAAAATGTTTTCAACTAATTAAACTAAGGGAAGATGAAATCAAAACATAATACTTTTATAAATAGAATGCAAGTTTGGAACCCAATACACAACTCAAAGGTATGACTTAATGCATGTTTTGTAATCAATACGAACCTCAGCAGTATTGCTATTTTTTTTTTTTTTACTTTAGTAAATATATTCAACCATAGTATATTTAGAAAGTTTGTTGAAAATGCATGCAGTTTCACTTATTTTTTTAAGATTGTTGAAAATAGGAATTAATATGTACACTTGGATATTCCAACTAGGTTGGCACCTCTTTACCACCCTCATCATCTACCGATCCCCAACATTTTATTGTTAATATCAAACAGAAAGTGTACATCAAAATGGAAGCAAGTAGAACTATTTATAAGTTTTCAGTTTTTCCTTTCAAGTGCCGGTAAGAATTATAGGGACCTTATGCGTTTATGAGTATTAAATATTTTCTTAATGTCACTTTCGAATGTTGGAATATATATTAGTTAACCATTTAAGCTATTAGATAACATGAATTAATTAAGTGCCTCATAGATGTTGATAATTACTTGCAGATTCTTATACAAAGATCGATTTTCCATTCCATACATAGATGTGAGATGCCAAAGTTTGAAACTTCAATAGGTTTATGTCTTGTTTAAGCAATAGAAACAACCAATATAACTGTTAGAGATAATATCTGGTTGAATAGTAAACCAATGGATTTTTGAACCAATACAATCTAGTGCAAGCTGGAATTAGTATCTTCTTGTCGAAAGTACAAGGCATGCACAAATTTCATAATTATGCGCGGCTAAAGACTTCAACTTAAGACATTTACGTGACATGGTACCATTTTAAACCACATTATTTTAAAATTTAAGATATATTAAAGGAGTATGTTCTCGATAAGACAATATCGGATAGGAAAACAACAAATTTCTCACGTGTTTAAGGTACAAAGCATGAACCAGAGCACAAAACACAGCAACCAAGCCATCTCTCACGCAGGGCGCTATTGCACTCATGACTTGTACTGCCCACAGTCCCACATTGACTCTCAAAATGAACATATTCAATGGCATTCACCCACTATTAATGATCAAAAGATTTGTTGAAAATACCACGGGATGTGGAATACTTTTAATTTTGTTCAATCCTTGTGTTCATATTTCCTACGTTATCATCGTTGTTTCAACTCTACATCACACCTGCCCCCACCACCTTCACTAAAATACAGTTTACAAACGCAAATGAGAAAAACATGTGATATATATCAGTGTTCCATCGACCCTAGTTTTGTTTGATACTTCGCATCACACTTCTAGATTATTTGCATCCATATCCGAGCTATGATTTTCTACCTAATATTTCCGTTACTGCTGCCATTTAATTCGTACCAGCTCAAAAGAAGTTTCCTGTGGTCTTAACCCATTAAAATCTATAGTTTTCAGTACAAAACTAGCTGCTAAGTGATTGAAACTCAGTAGCCAAAAGCATCAAAGCTTCGACCCCAGTAGCATCTTGTGTGTGTGTTCAATAGAGAGAGGAGAGGAAATCAAAAAACCTTGAGCTAGAATAATGGAAGAGTTTTCCAGTGGCAGAAAAAATGATTTGGGCAATTTCAGCATCACACATGGTAGAGAGTTCTTGAGCCTTTTTGAAAACCCCTCTTCCTCTTTGTAAAGGTCACTTGGCGTGCCGTCAAGTAATCAATCTTCTTGATCTGAATATTCTGTCTCACCATTTTCACAGTACACTCACTGCAAACAAATATTATATGTATATATCGTTAGTACAATACGAAATATACAGAGATCGAGGGACGAGAAAGAACATTTCAAGTACAATACAGAATCTGAAACCACAACCCAAAAAAAGTGGAATCACAGTGGGAATAATCGTTCTGTTTTTTTTCATAAAATAGAAATCTTCAACGGTGTCACATTTACTAATTCGGGGAAGAGATGAGAACCTCCACCTGCATAAGTGAAACCCTAGAGAGAGAAAGTAGAGAGCATCTGAAATCAGAAACCAAGTGAAGTGGCAGAGAAAATATCAACCAATGTTTTGAACCAATTTTTTTCTCGGAATGTACTATCGGTACATAATAATACATAATGTACACATGACGATTCTCTATTGAAGGGCTACCTGACGCGACAGGCAACCCCCCAATAAAAGGCTAACATATGTACATTATGTACACCATTATGATATCCATTATGTACACTTAACATTTTTCTTTTTTCTCATTCTCATTTCTCTCTTCATTTTAATCAAATATTCATCAAAGAAAATAATATTATACATAAATCTAAATTTTTTTATCATAATTCCAAAATTTATATTCTCATGAAAATGATTAAAGTGGGCAACGGGCGGGGTATAGGTCTACTGAAACTACTTTACGTTTACGGTACATTTGTTTCGTTGAACCTTAAAACTAGCCACACCACTGGATATATACAATTCTACCAATAGTACTTTCCACTATATAATTAATTTATTTTGGTTACATGCCGAAATTACAACAGTTATAAACTAATATTAAATTCAACTGAATTGTAATATTAAATATGCTTGCAATTGCATCTAACCATGATATTAATGAAATATAGATTAGAAAATGCTATAAATATCTAATTAATAAAAATGACATTTTTTCATCAAAGTAACATTTCGTTGATTGATCTTTTAATATAAAAGATCGCCAAAATTTGAGTTCAAAAATTATAACAATATCCTCTTTCAATTTCATGTTAAGCAATCAAATTTTCACTTTTATGTACCTCATATAATTTCCTTGGATACGTACGATTTCAATAACTCGATTTTAGCTTAAAGTATACAACGCAAGCAAATTCAAAACAAAAGATTTTAATGTTCGGAAGCCACATAAATCCACAACATTGGCCCCTAACACTCAACTTACTTACACAATTTATTTATAATTATATCCTATTAAGATAAATAGACAATTATTCTTCTGGGCTGTAGTCTCCTGGCAATGGCATCATCTTCAGTTGGAGAAAGGTAAGCTGCCAAAATTAACATGAGCATACAGTCAAAAAGATCTGAGACTACACCTAACTACGACAATATTTTTTTGTGTATATTTGAATGAGGTTACATGAATCTAATGAACAATAATTGAATTAGGTTACATGAATCTAATGAACATTAAGTACCCAAGCCAGAGGGCAGTTTCAGAGCCATGAGAATTAATGCGCTCGGATGGATTGCTTTGCTCAATACCATTTCCAGTACCTTCAGATTTCTGTATAAACAATTTACTCAATGACTTGAGAACGCGAAATTTACTACTGATTTCCAATGCATGCCGTGCGAGAAATGATATATAATTTTGGAAAATAAAAGATCGACTCTCACTTCTGCTTGCTGTTTCAACTTAGCATTTTCTTCCATTAATTTAGATTCCTGCATATCAGGAAAGTTAACTAATTAGCCCAAGCCTTTAGTTGATTTTATCTTTTTATGGGATTTATGTCTTAACAAGGAGCAGCATGATTATTTTTTTCATCAAAGGATAAAGTTTGAGGTCTTGCCTTTTTCATGAGCAAACTGATCTCTTTAAAATATTTGTCATTCTTCCCCATGGAAAGACAAAGATGTTAGCTCAAAAAATCTAAATATGAAGCACTAGAAAACACCAAATTGTATGCAATAATACCTTTGTTTCCACAACATGGTTCAGTACTCCTTGTACCCTTTTCTCTAGTTTGATCAACTCATCCATCTCAAGTCCTTGGAGCTCTTCTCCCGTAAGCTGCCTATCAAAATTACAATTGTGTCTCAACTGTGCAATGCACTTGAATACTCGTAACATCTTTAATTTACAGCCATATTTTACCTTAACTCACGAGTCCTATCCACGATCATCTTGCTGAGCACACTATAGCTGTCATTTTCCTGAGAAGAAAATGCAAACATAATAACTTTCACTTCAAACATTATCATGTTTTTGACATTATAGTGTTGAAATATGAATTTCATTTATTTAATCAAGTTCACTCGTGTCTTTTAAGATTACTCTTGCGAACATTAATCAACTAGTTTATTCATGTACTAGAAAAATGCATGAATTGTTTTTTTGGATTAGTTTGCCTTTAATAACTAGTACATGTATTAGATTAAATGCATGTTTCGTAAAGTTTGTAAAAGGTCATTGATTGTTCTCATTTTTCACAAGTCATTTTGGAGCGTTAACATATGAAGTTGAGTATTCTCTTAAATATTTCTTCTCTTCTAAAAGTTGTTCCACGAGTCATTTAGGAGAGTTAAGAAATAAAGTTGAGTGTTCTCTTAAATATTATTTCTCAACTTTTAAAAGATATTTAATCTCCAAGTTTTCAACAAAAAATGCATTAGAGCGATTTATAAGATTGTGGAAAGAAGATATAACAAACAATAATTCTTTTCCCATTCCTCAACTCACTAATGAAAACTATACTACGTGATATATTTGTATGAAGGCATATGTTGGAAGTTAAAATATATGGGACTCGGTAGAGAAAGATTTTGAGCCTTAAAATAAAGAAGGCATATCTTATGCACAAAGAGATTTGCAACAAGTAACTAAGATGAAGGATCAAAAGTCTCTTGGCAAGATTCATCAAGATCTTGATACGATTTTTCAAGGTCTAAAATGCTACCACTTCGAAGGAAACATGTAAGATTTTTCAAAATACGTACAAAGGTGTGAACAAAGTCAAAAAAAAGTTCGTCTTCAATATTTGAGGGAAGAATGTGAAGTTCTATCCATGAAGTAAGTGATCTTCGAGTGAAAGAAAAAATTTCGATTTTCACATGAAAACTTCAAATTTAGTGTACCGGCAATCGAAGAATCAAAATACTTGAAAGGAATAACTATTTATGACGTTGTGAATACACTACAAACTTAGAAGGAGAAGGTTCTAAAAGTAGAAAGAACATATGAGATGAAAAATACGAACTAAAGAGGTAAGAGGATATGAAAGAGGTTGTAGAAAAGGAGAGAAATTTCTAGCATTCATCATTTAATGAAGGGAATTATCAATATTTATTTAATTCAAGAGGGCGAGGAACACATAATCTCAAAGAAGATTAAGGAAAAATAATAGTTGGAGATCTGATAAATCTCAAATTGAATGATATAATTTTCACAAACTTAGTCATTTTGCGTGTGCGTGCACGAATAACGTGGAGCAATCCAACTACGTTGAAAATAAAGACAAAGGAAAAGAAACTTTACTACTGGCATACAAAGTACAAGGGGAGAATAATTTTAAATCATATGTGTGAAGACAAATCTATCTCCAAGGAACTTGAAGAACTAAACGACCATGGTACATTTTCATATGATTCAAACGTGCAAGTCAAAGGTAAAAGTAAAATTATTCCTCCCTTGTACTTTGTATGCTAGTAGTAAAGTTCATTTTCCTTTGTCTTTATTTTCAACGTAGTTGGATTGCTCCAGGGGAATAATTTTGAATCATATGTGTGGAGACAAATCTATCTCCAAGGAACTTGAAGAACTAAACGACCATGGTACATTTTCATATGATTCAAACGTGCAAGTCAAAGGTAAAAGTAAAATTCTCATTCAAATGAAGAACGTAGAAAAATAAATTATCTTTGTTTACTATATTCCTTTTGTGAAGACATATTTTTACTTTGAGCTAATTTTTGGACCAAGGATATGATATCCTCATAAAAAAATCAACAAATGATAATACGAGATTGCAATGAAAACTTGATTGTGAGTTCCAAGAATAAAGAACCGAAAATTCTTTTCGAATATTCAAAGTGGAAAAGTGGAGTGTTTGTTTGGCATGTGTCAAAGTTCATCATATCTATGGCATTTAAGACTTGACTATCTAAATTTTGACTGTCTAAACATCATGACGAAGTGAGATATGGTGAAGGGACTGTCATATATTTATCATCCAAATCAATTTTACGAAAAGTGTCTATGAAAAGCAATCAAAAAGGCTTCACTGAAAGAAGCAAGTTTTCGAGAATCGAGGCTAATTGAATTAGAACATATGAATCTTTGTAGATCGATCAAATTATTAGTATATTTTATTAGAGAAAAGTCTGATGCATTTGAGGCATTCAAGGTCAAGGCAATGGTGTAATATCAAAGAAGTCATAAGATCAAAATATTATGCTCATATCAAGGTGGTGAATACATTAGCAACACATTTTTAAAAAAAAAAATTGTTAAGATCAAGGCATGTATCATTCTTTGACTATTTATATATCTCTTCGACAAAATGGCGTAGCAGAGAAAAGAATAGGGTTGTCGTGAAAATTACTTGAAGTATGTTGAAAACTAAAAAGATGTCGAAAAAGTTATTTGCTGATGTTGCTTAGTGTGCTGTGTATTTGTTGCATAGTTGTCCCACCAAAGTGTGTACTAGATAATAAGAGTGAAAAATAATAGGCTATGCCACAAGATCAAATGGTTACAAGCTCTACAATCCAATAAATAAGAAGGTGATCAAAAGTAGAGATGTTAAGATTGGCAAAATTATAATTTCTTCAGGAACGTGAAAAGCTTACCACTAGATCAAAGGCAGAAGCATTTTTAGGATTGGCTCCTTCCTTGCCCCGGCGAATATGTTGATTCTTATCATTGTGGTCTATCTAGCTTTTTCTCTTGCATGAAATGGCTTATTCTTCTACTCGGATGCCCACATAGTACTATTATTACTCTTTTTTTACTCGCCCCCAACGAATGTCATTCTATAAGTTTTCACTCAAGTAAGGACTTCCTATACCGTACTAAAGCAAAATCAATGTACATAAGTTTAGACATATTATCAATGATCTCATCCTAACCAATTGGGGAACAATTTTCTCTTTGTCGTTAAGTCAACAGCTAGGCTGGTTGTTTAATACGCGATACAAGATAAAGAAAAGAGTAATTGAAGAACAAGGTGACGTGATTCCGCCTCAACTAACACCATCAACTCCATCACCAAGATATGGTCAAGATATATCTTCATCACCCTCAAGTAAAATATCAAATTGTTATAGAAGTCTTTCGGATATTTACGATGATGCCGAGGAGTTTTCTCAACATCTTAAGAATTTAACTTTATTTTGTCTATTTGTTGATCATGGGGTTATTGATTTCGATGAAGCTATTCGAAATTATTGAGGAGAAAGCCATTAACGAAGAGGTCGGAGCCATTTATAAGAATGATTCTTCAGAGTTAGCCATGCAACCCAATGATCAAAAGCCGATTGGAGTCGAATGGATTTTTAAGGGGAAAAAAATGTAAATGGTGAAATAAAACACTACTGAGCAAGATTAGTAGCTAAATGATACAATAAAAAACATGATGACAATTATGACCAAGTAATTGCACCAGTAGCTCGTTTCAAAATAATATAACTTATCGATTTATGGCAGTAGAAAATGGTTTGAATATTCACAAAATGAATGTTAAATCGATATTTTTGACCAAATTTTTGCAATAAGATGCATACATACTACAACCTCATGGATATGTTGTCAAAGTCAAAAAAACCTTTTATAGTTTAGAGCAAGCTCCAAACGCGTGAAATTCAAGACTTGATAAATTTCAAGCTAATGAATTTATTTGTTTGAGAGTAGAGTAGGCAATTAGAAACTAGTTGCTAACGAGTTCCTAATAACCCTAGCCATTTAACATAAAAAAAATTATTTTGCCTGGTACAAATTACATGCTTTGCTAAAATCGATAACATTTTTGAAATATGGAATTGGGTTATTTATGAGAATTTGATGCATGGGGAAATATAAAGGACAACAAAAATGAAATTATAAAAAGAATTTGCCGAATTAACCATTTAAGTGAATAACTTAAAAGAAAATTCAGGTTTTAATTTAATATTCAAAATCAATCATCTTACAACTAAACTTACAAAAATCTCTTAACTAGACTTTCAAAGCAAATTAAACTCTAGAAAATTTATCTGTTTTGATTAAATTCCAGATCAAAATATAGTTCCTATAAGACAAAAATGATAAAAGACTAATTAATTAAAAATAACAAAAATTAAATAATAAAATATTATAGTAAACGAAAGATCCACTTGCATCATTCTCCTTGGGTTGGAGAAGTTTTTCCTCGAAGATAGATGATTTTTTTTTTCAGGTTTAATCTTAACATCCGTACAACAATCTGAATAGTTGTCGCCATGAAAGTTGCTCTCCAATCCCATAACCAATGTTGGCCACACAATCATCGGAACACTATCCATCTTTTAATTTTCCATTTGCAACCCTATCCACATATAGGCTCGTGACTGAACCCACCATTGCACCGGAAAGGTCACCCACCATCTATTGTCGAGTGATAATCAATTTGGCCACCTTTTGTGCCACGACTTCAAGATGTTACTAGATATGTATTAGATCATGTCTACGGTTTCCAATATCAATCATAGTACCATGACATCTAACTTGTCCTCATCGATCCATTTTTAGAAGCGTAGACTAGGCTATGATATTAACTGATGCTAGCTGAAGCATAAACAATAACAAATACGGGATTTAAAAAGAAAATGCTTGCACAAATTAACCATTTAGGTGGATGATTGAAGAAAACCCTCAAACTTTCTATTCACATTCAAAATCAACCATCCAACAACACGATTATAACAC
>CAIGRB010155889.1:0-10807 GCA_903798255.1 Fraxinus quadrangulata
TCTTCACCGCCATCATTAAACGGTGCCGTCGGGTGAGAATCATCCCACGAATAACCATTTTCCATTATCTCCATGAATATTATACCATGTGTATACAAAATCTGAAACTCCTCACATAAAATCTCAGCCAATTTTCCTGAAAATTAATGGAAGTTCAGGGAAACCGATGTTACGAAATGAGCAAAAATTACCATTTGGAGAAAGACTGAGGTCAATTTTTCACCCTATATTTTAGTATTCAAACGTCATCCAAGAAAAAGAAAAACAAAAAGGGGTCTAGTTCTTGTGTCGGTAAGGGAGCAGTAAATAAACAGGCGCAAAGAAAAAATAAGAATTGTTTTAGCCCTTCATTTTTTCTTTATTTATTCATTTCTCCAAAAAAGATATATTTCACAATAAATAAATAATAATAATAATAAGCCCTTGTTTTATTCTCATTAATTTCAAAACAAAATTTTCTCTATCTTATTTTTAACTACACATTTTTCAATAAAATAATATTACACACATATCCAAAACATTTTTTATTTTTATTCAAACATACTACATTAAATCACTATTCCAAAATGTATTTTTGTCAAAAAATAGAGCTCAACGAGCTCTAAATATGACAAGATAGTCAAGTACAATCTAAGATGAAGTTACCACCTTCTCTCAGGGTAAATTATAATAAAATTGAACCTTAAGTTAAAAAGATAGTTTTTCTTCCATATTGTAAATCCATCAAGATGCTAATAAAACATGAAAAAATAGGGGAAAAGTATAATTTGTTATTGAAAATCCAAGAATAAACTTAAACATGCACAAAACAGAGAGAGAGAGAGAGAGAGAGAGAGAGAGAGAGAGAGGAAAAGTACGAAAACGTCAAGAAAACTACCTTTACAGAAAAGATACCAACTACTAAAAATAAATAAAAAATTGAAGGAATGTCTGCCCTTAAAAATGACCAATAAAGTTAGTTGTACAATAATTGATGACAATTTTGATTGACAATCATGTATTATTAAAATTCGGATCATTAAAATAAAAACAGTTTTTAAGAATCTTTAAAATGGATGGATATGATGGTGCTAAGTGTGTAGTTGTACTAACGTTGTCAACAAAGATTATACATGTATCATGATTGTAAAATGAATCTTCAAAAACTCTCTAAAATTTTTTCTCCCGCCAAATATTGACAAAACAATTTGTTGAACTTCCCTCACATTTTATAGAGTTGGTTGGAAACTCTAGCTTGTAAACGATTTATATTGACATGACTAGTAGATCTTTTGTAAAATAATGTAGCTTATTTTGGTTATTTAGAAAGAATAAGCTTAGTTGGTGTTTAATACCCATTTAGTTAAAATTACTGATATTAAAACTATAGGTTCAATGAAATTAGAATATCATTTATTTTATTAGATCTATAATTCGAAAAAATCTTTAGAGCATCTACAAGAGACACTCTATTTTTAAAGTGCATATTCTATCATTTGGAGAGTATTTATAAATTTAGAGAGTTAAAATTTTGAAATACTCCAACAAACTCTTTATATTTAACACTTAATTTTACTACTCCCAAGAAATATTTATTATTTTTCTTTAAATTGGAGAGCGTCTATAAATTTAGAAAGTTAAAATTTTGAAGTACTCAACAAACTCTTTATATTTAATACTTAATTTTACAACTCTCAAAAAATATTTATTAAGAATTTCTTTAAATTATTTTATTGTTTTCTTATATTTAAAATTGAAACACTTTGAATGCATTTAATTATAGAGAGTGAGTTTGACTCTCCAAATTTGGAGTGTCAAATCCACTCTCTAAATTAAAATATTAATTTAAAGAGTCTTTTGAAACATGATTTTAAATGTTGACTCTTTAAAATAAAGAGTATTTCATGTTTAAAGAGTTTTTTTGGAGATGTTCTTACATATTATTGATATTTGATTTTATGACATAAGAATTGCTCGTAGTCGGGTTTTCACTTTTCATTAAGAACATAAAAGAACTACTCAAACTTTTTGTGATAGTGCATGCACACTAAATTGTTTAAAACTCAAAACATTTTCAATTTGCAAGATTTTTCTTTCTATAAAAAAATGTACTATTATTCCAAAAAGTTTTGAAAAATACTTTTATTTTCGTTGAAAATAAATATTTCTCACTTGATCTCCTTTCTTAATTTTTTTTTTTTTTGAAAATATCTCATCTTCAAATTTCTTTTTTCACACCGTTGTAACACTTGATATAAATGTTCTATGCCGTTGTCAAAAGAATCTCCAAGAACTGAAAATTCATCCATAAATAACCTTCGATATACTTTTCTACCATATCAGAAAATATGGCCACCATGCAACGCTAAAAAGTTGCAGGTTAGTTACAAAGACCAACATGCATTCTAAAGGTAAAAGTACCATAGGGACATGCAAATGTTATTTCATCCTTATCTTCTAACGCAATTGGGATTTGATTGTACCCTCAATATCCATACAAAATGAAATAATGAGAGTGACCTGCTAACCTTCCCAACATCTGATCACTGAAGGACAATGGAAAATGATCTTTTCTTGCGTCGTTATTTAGCTTCCAATAATCAATACTCACTCTCTACCCAATTACAAGCTTTGTTGGAATCAACTCATTATTTTCATTGGTCTCCATTGTAATTCCACTCTTTTTAGGCATCATAACTACTGGTCTTACCCATGAACTATCTGACATCGGATAAATAATCCCTACATCTAATAACTTTAACACTCTTTCTCGAACCACTTCCTTCAATGTTGGATTCAATCTAACCCTCCATTGATGGTCTTGACTCATCCTCCATTATGATTCTGTGAATACAAAGAGTATGACTAATTCCCCAAATATATGCTATTGTCCATCCAATGGTTGTTTTGTGTTTCTTTAGTACCTCAAAGATTTTTTTCTCTTCTTCCTATATTATAACATTAGTAATGATTATTGGCAGTGTAATGGAATTTCCTAAATAAGCATAGCGTAGATGTGATGGCAAAAGCTTCAACTCAAAAGTTGGGAATTTTCCACTGAAGGTATCGGTGGTGATGGATACTACCAAGAAACTCATACTGCCAACTTTTAATCATGGGTGTTTCTACCAAGTGTAAAGCATATTTTTTCATTGCTGGATCTTCTAATAATTGATTTTGACTATGTAATACATACCTCATATAGATTTAATGGATGTTCTACCTCAAATGTACCAACTACTAGCTCATCAACGACATCAACTTGGTAACAAGTATCAGAAGTCAATTGATGTTTCATTTCCTTGAATACATTGAATATGACCTGCTCATTATCCACTCTAAGAATCATCTTTTCATCATGCACATAATCAATGCTCTTCCAGTGGCCAGAAAAGGTTTTCCCTATATTAGAGGTATGTTTTCATCATCTTCCATATCCAAGTTAATGAAATTAACCGGGAAGATAAATTTGTCAACCTTTATAAACACATCTTCAATAATACCCTTAGGTCTTTTAATGGATCTATCAGCAAGTTGCAAAGATGCAGTTGTTGGTTTTGCTTATCCTAATCCAAGAGACCTGTACATAGAGAGTGATATTTCATTAACACTAGTACCTAAATCACATAATGAATGCTTAAAAAAATTAGAACCAATGGTGCAAGGTATATTAAAACTCCTTGGATTTTTTAATTTAGGAGGTAACTTCTTTAGGAGAATTGTACTGCATTCCTCATTTAAATAAACTATTTCATTTTCTTCCAACTTTCTTTTGTTGGAAAGCATTTTCTTTAGGAATTTGGCATAGCTGGGCATTTGTGCTGATGCATCTACAAAAGGATGTTGATGTACAATTTCTTGAAAACCTCCACGAACTTTGCAAACTGCTTGTCCAACCTTTTCTTATACAAGTGTTGAGGAAAAAGAATTGGTGGCACATAAGCCTTGATTGAACTTGGTGTTCTTATTGTTGGTGTTTCTTTTCTTTCTTCCTCTCCAACTGTAATTGGTGCAGCTTTTTCTTCCTTTTTATCTTCCTCAATCTCTTCTTGCTTATCTTTTCTTTCTAGTTTCTCCACATTAATTTATGCTAATTGTACTCGACTCTAGTTGTTATAGCTTGTACTTTTTCCTTTAGATTGGTCATTGTATTACTTGGCAATGATCCTCGTGGGCATTCTATAAGTTGTTGAGTTATCTGACCAACATGTGTCAATAACTTCTTGATAGATGCTTGCCGACTTTAAAAATTTGTATCAATTCATTGGAATACTTAGTTTTATGCATATATTGTTAAAAAATATCCCCAACTTCGTTTTATCTCTTAGGGAGGATGATTTGAACTACTCCATTGTTGTTGATTATCAAACCATCTGAAGTTTGGGTGTTGCCTCTATCCTAGATTATATGTTTGTCTATGTGGGTTGAAATTCTGGGAACCATTTTGAAAATAGTTTACTTGCTTCTCTAGAGGAGCCAGTAACAAGAATTCTTTTGTAGCATAATGGGCTCCACAATTTTCACACACTGAACTGATCATCACCGCATTAACTCATGGTCTTTGAGATTTTACTAATAACTCCACCTTATTTGTCAACGCGACAATATGTGCATTGGTAGATGCTGTACTGTCCAGCTCATGAATTTTACCAGTTTTCTTTCACATTGTTCTTTCGGATGAAAACATGGAGTGTGTAGTTGCAATCAACTCGAATAGATCCAAGCATTGCTGGGCTGATTTACCAATTATAGACCTATTTGATGAAGAATCCACTTGAGATTAGACATTGGTTACAGTCTTATGTAGAAATACTCTACCTAACTACCTTTGCTTATCATATGAATGTTTGAATTTTCAATCGGATTTTTGCTACGTTTGAAGGTGGAAATATTTATTGCAAAATTTTCTTGCCAATTCCTCCTTAGTAGTGATACTAGCACATGGCTCAGAATCCCACCACTCCAAAGATGCATCTCTCAATGCATACAAAAATAATCGCATCTTGATTTCATCATCATTAATCCCTGCAACACGAAAGTTTTGGCAATTTTGAAGAAATCTCGAGATATCTGTATTCGAGTTTCATGAGATAACCCGTAGAACTGGAGAGTGTTATTGATCAAGTTGATCCAATCAACCCTTATGTGAAAGTTATTCTTCTTGGAATCTAGATATAAAATACTGGAGTTGAATTGGTTTGGTTGATTGGATTTGGGTTTTATTTTGTTTCTAATTTTTTTTATGAACTTTATGTAATAAAATTTTTTGGGGCCCTCATAAAAGTGGGGCTTATGCGATCACCTATCCTGTCTATAGTTAGGGCTACCACTGATCTTGTTAGTAGTCTTGTTTTGGCTACCTCTCTTGTCCCGAGTTTGGAAGAGGCCTACTCACTAGTTCGTCATGGAGTACAAAGGTAAGTTACTGGAGGTCCTATTGGAAGCTTCAACTATACTACCAAGAAGAATAAATCACAACCATCTACTTCAGCCGTCTACCAAGCCTTATACCTACAGCCACAACACTACACTTCACACATTTGATGTTTTTTTAAAACTAAATGGTTATCCAAAGTGGTCCAAAAAATAAGCTAACTGAAAAGAAAAAAGAAGAAATATGTTAAGGTTGCTACCACTGACATCTCTCCATAATCTATTGTTCACGTGTCTCAAGTAATCTCTAAATGCACAATCTAACCAAGATGGTAAATATTGGAACTGGGACAGAGAGGAAGGTTTTTTACTACATGTAGCTACAATCAGAGTTCAACAATGATTTTCAAGTAGCGGACCATTCTTGTAACGATCCAAAATTTAATTTTTAAATCTCTACCAAAATTATTAACTTTAACAATGTAAATATATGAAATTAACAGACACAATTTAATTGATAAAACTCATAACCAAATAAAAATTTAAAAAAAACCATGGATATCGTATTTTAGATAAATAAATAAATTTTAATTCCACTAATAAAGCATAACATAGTTTTAAATTTATAACCCAATAAAACATGTCTTAAATTTGTAAATAAAAATTCTTACGAAATAAAACTATGAAATTGCTGAAATTAAAAAAATGTCTTGTTACATCGGATTATTTTTATTGAGTTCCATAAATGCTGGCACCATGACTGCACCTCATCGCTCGCCAAGCAGTGACCTATTCTAACTTGTGAGGTAGGGAAAAAATTGTTGAGTATATGGGAATAATCAATAGGATACGAATTAATGATGCAATCCCAAATAAAAATATTAAATCATGCGTAAAAAATATCATACCTTCATATCATATTTTTAGAAATCGGTGAGAGCTCAAATATATCAAATCTTTGGTACCGGATGGCCATTACATATCGTAACATAACATATCATATCGTAGTTTTTATTAGAATAATATTTATCAACATTAAAAATAAATTAAACATGATAAATCATTTGCACATCGTAATCCTACCTTGTTAGATAAAATAGTTTTTGAAAAACAGAATTCAAATTCACATTCCAAACTTTATTTTCTGCCTGTGTTGCTGCTACCACCGGATATGCGTATCTATATTTATTTTATTTTAGGGTAAATAGTAAGAACTTTCGTATAGTAGTTAGAGTTGAAAGGGAAAAATGAATTCTTGTAGGGATTAAAATTGTCAATTGCCGTGTTTTGCCTAAATAAAAGTTTCAATCACAATATTCTATACAATCAACAATTAATTCTTCCATATCTAATCAACAAGTCATCTCTATGACATCCTAAAATCAAAGCAAATAAATCATTTTATAACAAAGACTACCTTACCTACCATTTAACCTACACGAGTCTACTAACCCATACAATTCAAAATAAAAAAATATAAAACACTCCATACACATTACACGTGGCAAATCACATTTTCATTCAATATTTCATTTAGATTGCAAAACTAGTTTTTCATCAACTTCTTCAAATTAAAATATCTTGGAGCTGACTTATCCAAACTGATTTTTTCTCGAGCTTAATATACATAATTAATTACGAGCTATCCAACGAGCTCAATATTGATATATTTATCATTACTCCATCAATATTTAAATATTTAACCCAAAATAAAATTGAATTTAATAAATGTATTATTTTAGTCCCTTAACTTTTCCAAATATAAAATATGTAGCATATAAAATAATTAATTCTACTANTTTGTCTTCGATAATTTACCTTGGCTAATTGAAGAGGTCTGGATACTTGGTTTTAAGCTCATCTTCCTTCTCCCAAGTTGACTCCTCTAGTTCATGATTTTGCCATTGAACCTTGAGCCGATGAACTTCTCTATTTCTGAGTTGATGCACTTTCCTATCCAAAATCATCATCGGGATTTCTTCGTATGACATGTCTTTTTGTACTTCCAAAGTTTGATAACTTACAACATGATTGGGATCATGAACATATTTTCTAAGCATCGAAATATGAAACACATTATGCACTGCTGCGAGTTCAGGTGGTAAGGCAAGTCGATAAGCCACAACGCCAATCCTTTCAAGAATTTCAAAATGTTCAATATATCGTGGTCTCAACTTTCCCTTCTTACCAAATCTCAATACTCCCTTCATTAGTGCTACTTTCAGAAAAAAACTTTATCACTCGCCCGAAACTCCAAATCCTTTCTTCTACTATCAGCATAAGTTTTCTGTCGATCTTGTACTTTCTTTATTCTTACTCTAATCTTACAACCGCCTCAACTATTCGTTCAATAATTTCAGGACCCAAAATTCTATTCTTTCCAACCTCATTCCAATGGATAGTGAATCTGCATTTCCTACCATAAAGAGCTTCACATAGAGCCATGCCTATAGTGTCCTGAAATCTATTGTTGTAAGCAAACTCCACTAATGGTAGATATGTTTCCCAACTACCGCCAAGATCCAAAACACATGCCCTCAACATATCTTCAAGACTTTGAATGGTTTTTTTTTTTTGATTGTCCTTCTATCTGTGGATGATAAGTAGTGCTAAATTTCAATTTCATCCCCATGGCTCCTTGTAAGCTTTTCCAAAATTCCGATGTGAACCGTAGGTCTCTATCTGAAACAATGGTGACGAGAACTCCATGCAATCAGACTATCTCTCTGCTAGATAACTATGCGAGTTGTTCCATATTAAAATTTACTTTGATTGACAAAAAATGGGCAGATTTCATCAAACGATCAACCACAATCGAAATAGGATTGTGACCTTTTACTGATCTCAGAAAGCCCATAACAAAGTCTATCGCTATGTGTTCCCATTTCCCTTTTGGAATATTCTACGGTTTCTGTAGTCCTGATAGCCTTTGATGTTCGACCTTTGATGTTCTATCTTGACCTGCTGATAGACAATACATTTATCTACGAACAGACCAATTCTTCTCTTCATGTTTCTCCACCAAAATATATCTCGGAGATCTCAATACATTTTCATATTACCAGGATGTATAGCATATGGGGTGGAATGAACATTTTTCAACATCTCGTTTCTTAGACTTCCATCTTTAGGTACATACAACTTTCCTCTAAAGGTCAGCGCGTTATTTGTAGATACTTCAAACCCTATACATTTGTTTGAACCAACTTCAGCCTTAATTTTCTGTATGAATGGATCCTTAGCCTGTGATTCCTTAATTCAATCTCGAAGAGTAGGTTGAATCATAAATATTTTTATTCTCGCTGTAGCTTGAGTTGGCGGCGTGATGACTTCCAATCTCAATTTCTAAAAGTTCTTTATCAAGTGTTCCTGCACCATGGGTAAAACAACTAACTGTGATCATATCTTCCTACTTAAGGCATCTGCAACTACGTTAGTCTTACTTGGATGGTAAAGAATTGTACAGTCGTAATCTTTTACTAACTCTAACCATCTCCTTTATCTCATATTCAGTTCCTTCTATGTGAAAAAGTATTTGAGACTCTTATAGTCTGTATAGATTTAACACTTTCCTCTATACAAATAATGACGCCATATTTTTAAAGCGTGAACTACTACTTGCTATTTTTGAGAAACTCTCAATAAATTTCCTATAGTAGCCAGCTAATCCTAAGAAACTGCGAACTTCACCTACACTGGTCGATCTAGGCCAATTTGTTGCTGCTTCCACTTTAACTGGGTCTACCTCAATACACTGGGCGGTAATCACATGACCAAGGAAACCCACTAGATCGTGCCAAAATTCGCACTTTTTGAATTTAGCATATAATTTCTCTTTCTTCAAAGTTTTGAGTACTCCCCGAATTTGTTCCTTATGCTGCTTCTTATTTTTAGAGTACACGAGTATGTCATCAATAAATAGTATGACGAATAGGTCAAAGTACTGATGGAGCACCCAATTCATTAGATCCATAAATACAGCTGGAGCATTGGTCAAACCAAAGGGCATGACAATGAATTCGTAATGTCCGTAATGAGTCCTGAAAGTAGATTTCAGTATGTTGCTTGCCTTAACCTTCAGCTGATGATACCCCGACCCCAAGTTGATCTTTGAAAACACTGTTGCACCCCTTAACTCGTCGAATAAATATTCTATTCTTGGAAGCGAGTATCTATTTTTGATAGTTAGATGATTCAACTCTCGATAGTCAATGCACATCCTCATACTCCTATCTTTCTTCTTTACAAAAAGTACTGGAGCGCCCCAAGGAGATACACTCGGTCGAATGAAACCTTTTTCCAGCAACTCCTCCAACTGTAACTTCAATTCTTGAAATTCTTTTGGTGCCATTCTGTACAGGGCCTTAGAAACTAGTGTCGCGCTAGGAACCAAGTCAATTGTAAATTTCACTTACCTATCTCGTAGAATGCCTATTAGATCTTCTGGGAATATCTGCAAAGTATCGCACAACGTTAATATCATTAACGATTGTTTCTTTATGTTTTGAACTGATGATATTAACTAAGAATCCCTGGCATGACTCCTTTCTCAGCATATTCTCCACTTAGAAAGCCGATATAAGGCGAGGTAGAGACTTGAACCTTGCTCCAAGGAAACAGAACTCTTCATCTCCCGATTTGTGAAACAACACTTATTTCTCATGACATCGAATGGTCGCATGATTGAATCTCAACCAGTCAATGCCTAGAATAACGTCGAAGTCTTTCATCTCTAGAAAGTATAAGTTTGCCAGCAGTACGTTTCCATCAATCTCTAACTTTATCGCCTTAGTCATTTGATTTGTGCAAAGAGTTCTTCATGAAGGGATGCTAACCTCTAATTCATTTTTTTTTCATGCATGCAAAGTTAGATCTAATGGCGAAGGATGCAAAGATAAAGAATTTGTAGCACTAGATTCAAAAAGAATGTAAGCAGGTACATAAGATAATAATAGAATACCTGTTTTCGTAATTATAGTGTTAGACTTAGCGAGGAGGATGCAAAATTAAGAACATAAATAGGTACTTCGAATAATAATAAAATACATGTTATCACATTCGGATCCTGCTCTGCCTCATGCCGATTCAGTGCTAAAATTCTGGCCTTTCCTTTCCTTTCTTGTTCTTGTCTCGATCATCATCCTTCTTCTTTAGAGGCTCTGTACAGTTTAAAGCAATCTGCCCCAGCTTACCACACCAAAAACACATGTTCTTACCAAATAAGCATTCAACCTTGTGAAGTTTATTACACTTCGGACACAGTATAATACTTTTTCTCGTCCCACCGATACTAACTTTTGTGCTTGATCTTTTATTCCGCTAGTTACGTTTGTCTTTGCTCTGAACATTTCACTTTCTTTTTTCCAATGCCTTATTGTCCTGTTGCGCATACCGCTCAAATGGGTCCTCTGATATGAAATGGCATGAGCCCTTTCCAACATTTCACGATATGAAG
>CAIGRB010155899.1:0-17065 GCA_903798255.1 Fraxinus quadrangulata
TATTATTATTATTATTATTCATCATGTTACAAATGGTTTTTGTGTCTATAGCCATCAAAAGTTGTTATATTGTATGCACCGATGGTTTTCTTTATTCGTCCATGGTATCCTTTATGGTTAAAGCATCTTATTATTCAACGAAAAATTATGTCATCTAAAACCTTTCATTTCGATTTAAATTTGACGTCAATGCCATGTACTTTGTGGTTAAAACATCTGATTATTCAACCAAAAAATAAAAATAAAAAAATCTCAAGCTCGAATAAAAGATGAAAATTCCAACACATATATATAATTACGTAAAATATATTAAGTTTTAGGATATGAATTAAGGACATGCATGTTTAGGATGTTAAATTAAATTAGATAAATATTATAAATTTTGTCAAATACTTTTTCTTTAATCTTTAGTTTAATCTATAATATCAAATACGATTTTTAAGTAATTTAGAAATTAAGTTCTGTATATTATGAAGAAATAAATCGGGCTAATTAAGCATTAGATGTCATGCATAATTTCATTACTATATTTTTCCAAGGATTGATACTTCTTACCTTAAAAAAAAAAATAGAAATTATCCTATGATGTTTGAATTGCATTTAATTAAAAATTACCCTGCCCTCATACGTCTCTCAAAAATATGATCTACTAAATATCGATAATAAGTGTCGGTAACATGATACATTAATTCATTAATTGATGTATAACAAATTCAATTCAAATCTTGAGATTCATTATCAACTTATTCACAGAAGAATTGGTATATTATGTCACGTGTGCTAACATAAGTTAAATATGATATTTAGTAGATCATTTCTCAAAAACAACTATATATTTTTATATATCTATTTTACGTAATTTAAAAAGAGGAAATTGAGAATGAGATGTTCGTTAAATTTCTTCAATGAAAACAATTATAAAACAACAAAGTGAAAAACGGTTTGTTATTGTTCTTTATTTCAAAGGGTCGATGTCAGCTGGACTTTCTAGTTCAAATTATATCATTTTAAAGTACAAAAATCTATCTTTGAGAAGAAATAAAAAATAAACTCCAAGAATCAAAACAAGCAAATATCTACCTTGAGAAGAAAAGAAAGTACAAAAAATCTAGGATAATTCTTAATAATTATTAAAATAACATGAAAAAAAATTCATTGTGCTAACAACCCACCCAACCACATAAATTCACACCTGAAAAAAAGAGAGGACAAAAATGGATGAAATTATTATATTGGGACCCATATTTGAACCCCCTATTGGTTCCGTCTATTACACCTAATCACTTAACCTTGGAACATTGCAATAAATAATAATTGACAAATATGATATTTTATTTTTCCTTCTCTAATAGTTAGGTGATCTTCTACAAAGTTTTTAATAAAAATTTTAACTAATCTTGACAAGAATTAATGTATTACGTGATTAAAATTAAGGTTTGACCCGTCGAAAAGTTAATAAAATTTTATTATAATTTTATGGAAGAAGCACTTAATATTAAATTTTATGGAAGAAGCACTTAATATATTGTGTACAAGTCATCCATCAACAAAAAATATAATTTAATGAAACTCGATCGAAAGTAAAGGGTTAAATAGCTTGACCAAACGCAATAAAGCTATCAACACATAATTAATGTTTGTTGAGATTTAAGATTTGGAAATAAAAATTATTAATAAATTATAGTTTACATTTTTGTTTCATGTTCTAAAATGAAGAAATGGATTGTAACAAGATTATCAAGATTTTGTAACCCTTCAAATTTATTTAAAATCGAAAATAGGATTACAAAATTTTCATAATATAGTAAATACCACGAAATTCAATTTCAAGATCGAATCATCTTATCAAATTACGTGAACATCTAGCTATTTCAATTTTCAAGCCTTGAAGCACAAGATCTGATGGTGGCGGTCATGGTGGTGGTGTTGGTTCTGGTGGTGGTGGTGGTGGTGGTGGTGGTGGTGGGAGTTTTCTTCATCAATTTTGGCGTGAACATGGCGGAACTCCTCCACATGACACGGAATATTAATCGGACCTTTCTGATCAAATCCATATTCCTCCTCCGCTTCCTTAAGCAACTGCATGAAAAGTGGGTGGTTAATGTATACCACCGGAATAATAAACCTCTGTTGCTCCGCCCCTTGCCCCACCGTGATTGCTAGGCACCCTTTTGGCACGTTCCTCAATTCCTTCTTTCCGCCGCCGTGGCTGTGGTGGTGGATGTGGATGTGTGGCATGTTTAGATGAAAATTCAGATGATGACTATTTTTCTCTCCACTGCCCATCTCAAAAAACCAAAAATAAATCAAAAGAGAACCCTTATTTTTGTGTATATACAAATTAAGAAGAATTATTAGAAGAACACAGCAGAAAAAGGCCACGGATCTGAAGCCGAGATGGCGAGTGTGAAAAGGGTTAAAGAAGAATCTGTTAAGGATTTAGGTATATTGCTCATCCTATTCTATTCTGCAATACATATGAATTGAATGAAGAAGATGAAGAGGGATTCACAAAGAGAAGAGGTATATATACCGAGTTTTAGAGAGAGAGAGAGAGAGAGAGAGAGAGAGAGAGAGATGTAGATAAATATAGAGAGAATAAGTGTGTACGTATATGTAGGGTTTTCTTGATTTATACGCGAAGGTATTTTCTAGAGAAGGAAGAAGGTGCCGGGGGAGGGTAATCCGGGAAATTACCATCTGATTTACAGCCAATCAAAACGGGAACGCGTGGGTAATGTTGTAATTTGGTAACAATTTTAAAGTATTTAACATGTGATATTGGCCAAATTATACCCCACCACCAAAATAATATAGAAAGCATTAATTACATAAATAAATAAAATTATAACGTAAATCCATGACCTATTTGACATGACTTTTAAAAAATAAGTTACTTTTAAATACGTTTGGATAATTTTCCAAAATTGATTTGTCTGGAAGTACTTTTAAAGTAAGTTGATTAAAGACATGTTTGATATGACTTTTAAAGTAAGTTAATGATTTATCGACAAATTTTTGTGAAAATGCTTCTTTTAATTAGAAGAGATTTAAAAGGAAGTTGGTCCAATGTGACTTCCTCTAAAATCACTTTCGGAATTGAAAGTTCTTTTAAAATTAGTTTTCAAATCAAACAACAATTAAGATAGTTTCCTACAAAAATTCTTCTACAAGAAGTAGAAAAAAAAAAAAAACAAAAACAAAAGTTATGACAAACGGGCCTTAAATTCTTCTACAAGAAGCAGAAGCAAAAATCCTATCAAACTGATCTTTAATTTAGGGTTAAGCACGTCGATAACAAAGTCCTCTATGAAGGGGTGTATTTTTTTGAATTTATTCTAACCAAATTAAAATGGGACCAAGTTGACCCTTTCATTTCGCTCATCAACTCTAGTTATAAAATTGAGTTTAACTTGATTTTTAATTCTTTTATAATCTCCAAGTTGAATCAATAGTTAAGTTATTTACGTAAATTTACAAAAATGGATATTTATTTTAAATAATCAACAATTACGGCTTGAAATAGAAGGCATAGGTCCCATGGAGGTGCAATTCCATGAATAACGGAAAATATATTCAGTTTTGGGTAAAAAAAAAGGAGAAAAATACTTATAAATAATACATGCGGAAATGCTTTCCATTTCGATAAATACTACGTATGACTTAAATTAGGTGTCGTTGACTTTATTTAGTTTTTGAATTATTAAAACTATGAAAATCAGGCCTTGTTGACCTTTGACTTTCTCATTATTTTATCCGTTCATTTAGGATCTGTTGGAGCCCCTTTTTTAGGAAATAAATTTTAAGATAGTGAATTTTCTGGACAATGCATGATTAAAAAATAGGAAAATATTTTGAATTTATGTACAAAATTATTTTATTAAAAAAATATGTGACCGAAAATGAGTTTGAAAAAAATAAAATATTAGAGAACAAGGACAATGTAAAATTGGAAAGTGTTTGTTGGCACAATTATTTTTTTTCCTTTCAAAACATTTTATTTGAAAATAACCTTCTAACATCCCATGTCCCATGTTTGGGCATAAAAACGTACCTAGTACTTAATTTGAAGTAACGATGATTCGTATCGTAAATTAATCTCGATAGCTAATGTTTTGGTCAAAATATGTTCAATCAATCATTACTTTTAAACAAACAAATCAATTGATCATCAATTTTGAACAAACAAATGTCTAAAATTCTCTTCAAATATTTGATCAAGCGAACTAGAATTGATTATATCTATAATAGATAATATAGTCATTAGGCTCGAACATGTATGCCAGTGAAAATGTGTGAACACGTCGGCAATATGGGACAACCTTGACCGGATGACGTCATCAAAGAGAATACAGCCAATAAATGAACGAAAAAACTTTTTATGTGACCTCATCCGGTTCGGATATGCATCAATTTTTAAAGCGAATATTTATTGCCTGTTCTTTTTGAAAAAATTAAAACTGGGCCGGAAGTTACGCTCCTGATGGCCCAGCCTAGACTGATTTATGGATTCTGTTCCCATGCTTTTTTCCAGGGAAAAAAAGTTAATCATGTGCGATTCAATCATGATCATTTATTTTCATAAGAATTATGTTAAATGTACATTTTTTTTAATATTGTGTCGGAATTCAAAAGTGTTAGACGAAAAAGTATTTTTTTTTTAAAAAAACTATTTAATCATGTGTTGACACATGATATAATGTAAAAAATGATATAAAACAAGATATACATATAGCATGCTTGTTTTCATAAAATCGCTTCAATTTGAATCTTGTTTCTCTAGGTTGTCTTGCAACATTGGCAACTCAAACAATCAGTGATTATGGTTAACAAATAAGTTAGTTCATTTGAAGTTAAGCCCATGAAGTTCATTCTTAAATTCATTTTTAGCCATACATTTTTTCAATAAAATAAATTTGTATATAGACATATAATTTTTTATACTTTTTAATCACACATTCTTTAAAAATATTGCTTTTAACAAAATCTAATTTCGAACTGTCTACATCAAAATAGGGCCCCAAGTATTCTTTTCAATGCATTTTAAAATAATTTGGGTTTGTTTGGGCCCAATTTTTTTTTTAAAAAAAGATTCTGTAATAGTTATTTTTTGGAGAATATATGATTTAAAAGTAGGATTTTTTTTTTAATTTATGTGTAAAATTATTTTATTAGAAGAATGTGATTAGAAAATGGTTTTATGCATTCATTTTACTGACAATACCTTCAGCTAGAAGATTTAAGAAATCTAAAGTCTCAATAATGGTAACACTTCCATCTTAACGTACTCATTTTCATTATCTTTATTTGATGCATCCTTCCTCGATCATTTAAACAACTCGATACCAATACCCTTAACTCTAATATTCTCCTAGTCTAGATTTCTTTAGCAAAATTAGTCTCTTTTCAAAAAAGCAAGCAAAGAATTGGATCCAAAGGTGAATGTAATGCAACTTTAGCTTTGTAAGATATATATATATATAAATATGTTGATAAATTAGAACCTTACATGGTTTATGGCCGACATAGGCACAAATAATGTGGAAAAAGGATGTTTCATACGCCACTAGATGAAGATTTGTAATGATATGTTCTGCTAAAATACTGCTTGAATTCTAATTAAAGCTCAGCTATTTTTTTTTCTCTCCCTTTATTGTATTCAAACTGCGTGTGGATAAGTTAGGCACACCACTTCTATATTTATCGCTTGATATATTTGCTTAGTTGTCGTGAATTAGAGCTGAGTTCAAATTATTAACTTACATACTGTTCGTTTTGAAGGAACATGTATGTATCTTAATCAATTGGTACTAGGATTCAGGAACAGAGTAAGGAATATACTAAATATTTTTTTATTATTATTTTTTAAAATTGAGCTAATATGTAAAAAAAAAAAATTGACATAAAAAAAATTAAAAGAAAAAAACTAAAACCCAGTCAATCCCCCTATATCTGTCTCTGTCACAATCCAAATACAATATAGAAAAAAAAAAAAATTGGATTCGAATCAAAAGGGATGCAAAAAAAGTACATAAATGATAATATGGACACAAACTCTCCCAAAACATTTAGTATGTAAAGTTAACGGCTTAAGTATAGGCCCGTGTCGTTATATCTACTATCACGAATTTTTATGATGAACATTATATGAAGAATTTCATAAGGGCATAGGAATAAAGCAGGCTAGGTGGACCACATCTTTCGTTTAAATATTTTCGATATTTTTTTCCAGTAAAAAGTGGATATGTGCAAGCTAAACCTTAAACATAGTAGTTCGTCAAATGATTTTAACCACATTATGAGATTTGGTAACTTCAAATGAATAGAATCTGGCATGTCCAAGTAAAAAACACCTCATTTTACAACTATTAAAACTTACCACTTTTTCATTAAAAAATTAATATTTTTCATTTACCTTCATTTATAATTTTTTAATATACATCAACTTCATTTAAATTTAAAATTTCAATTTTTCCATTAAAAACTAACATTTTTTTACTCATTACTTGTTACAGTCACTTGTGTATTACTGAGTTACATATATTGTAAAATATTTCAGTTCTTTGTTAAAATTATTATTTTAAAGTCACTTCATTTGTTAAAAAATTAACATTTTATACAAGTGTTACACGTATGAGCATAATAAACATCTGCCATCATTAGTTACCAACATATTAACCACATTATGTACCTGAATGTAGGCCTGAGTATTGTTTGATTTGGGTTGGTTTCGATCCCAATCCGAAATCAAAATCAAATTAGTCAATTTGGGTGAATTTCAACCCGAACCGACCCAATCTAACTCTTAAACCAAATCAAACCAAACTGGTTTGATTCGATTCGGTTAGTCGGTTTGAGCTTTTGTCCAAATTGATTTTTTTTTTTTAAAAAAAAAATTTGTCTTGAGTTTTGGGCTGACTTAGAGTACATTAACTTTGTTTTTTATTTATACATTTTTTTATTTGAATTAAAACCTATAACATCTAAAAAAAGCTTTAGAATTTCAATTTTCAAAGAATAAAAATAATTATCTCAACTTGCATTTTCATAACATGTAAGTTGTAATTAATGAATCGAAACATAACATGTAATTAAAAAGATTAAACATTGTAACCATTACATAACCATAGATCCATAATCATTATCTCAACATGCATTTTCAAAAGGCGAATTTATTATAAGTAAAATAAGTTATATAGAAAAAATTAACTAAGAAACATGGTCTACCAATTGAAGCAGAAGACGATGTTTATAAATGACATAAAATAATATCAATGTTTCATTGAAAGCGTCTTCATAAAACAAGTCTTTATATATTATTTAACAAGATTACTCAAAGAAACAACTTGGACACCTTCACTTTCGGGAGAACATTAAATTTTTGGTTTTGACTTTTTTCTTAAATAAAAATAAAAATGGAAACATGTGTAAGTGGGTTGGGTCGATTAACCAGCGGTTTGAGACTTTAAATCGTGGTTGAACCGACCCACCACTGTTTTGTTTAAAATAAAACCAAACAAAACCAATTAACTATGTCAAACCGACTCGAGTCAGTTCAGTTCAATCGATTTGGTCGATTTTTCGATTTTTCGCCTAGGCCTACTCATATGAAACAACTTCACACGATCGCCTGCCACAACCACCATCAGAAAACACGAGTGACAAATTATATTACTCGTCTAAAACACCTCTGAATGCCACCATCACAAAACATGTGTAACACATTATATTACTCGTCTAAAACCACTACATAATACTATTTATTGTCGCCATCCCAGTAGAAAATTTGAGTAACGTATGTGTTACCTATTTGAAACGAATCCACATCACTACCTACCGATACCGTTGTTTCAAAAACGAGCACCACATTATGTTGTCTGAAACCCATTGACACCGATGCATGCAACAGACATCGCCACCGCCACAAAAATCAAATGAAAATTAAAAAATATAACAAATTAACATAAAAAAAAATAAAATCAACCAAATCCACACTAAAGGAAATAATTCTTCAATTCGTGTAGCCATTTGGCTTTTAATACTAGTCCCTCCATCTTCTTCATTCTTTAACCATAAAATCCTTCTACAAAATTATGTTCACAGTTAGGTTTGGATAGAGAGTTGCTTATGAATCATAATCGATTCACGAACCCTACCATAGATATTAAATTCAAAGTTCCATATGGAATATTAGATCTTAAATTTTAGATATAACATAGGTGATGAGATCTAACTATGGAAAACAACAACAAAAGTCACGCAGAACTTCGTGAACTCAATCTTTAATTCACATACATTCGCATATGGTGGTGCAATCAGCATATCTCCACTTGTAAGCCGATCCGGTGCGGTATTATTTTTTAAAATTGAGCTAATAAGAAAAAAAAAAAATTGAGATAAAAAAAATTAAAAGAAAAAAACTAAAACCCAGTCAATTCCCCTACATCTGTCTCTGTCACTGTCACAATCCACATTAAGTTTCAAGTAAGATAAAAATGTTTTGGATTCCAATCCTAAAAGAAATACATAAATGAAAAGATGGACATAGACTCTCCCAAAACATATAGTATGTAAGAGTTAACGACTTGAGTATAGGCCCGTGTTGTTATATCGACCATCACGAATTTTTACGATGAACATTATGAAGAATTTCATAATAGCATAGGAATAAAGCAGGCCGGGGGCAGGCTAGGTGGACCACATCTTTCGTTTAAATATTTTCGACATTTTTTTCCAGTAAAAAAAATGGATATGTTCGTCAAATGATTTAAACCACATTATGAGATTTGGTAACTTCAAATGAATAGAATCTGGCATGGCTAAGTAACATTTACTTCTCGAATACGGGTCGAAATTGGTATACAAACAAATGCGGACCCTCAATAAATTTAAGGGATAATTTACAAATACTCTGCTTTTGTTAAAAAAAAAAAAAACTCATTTTACAACTTTCAAAAATTACCACTTTTTCATTGAAAAATTAATATTTCACATTTACCTTCTTTTATAATTTTTTTTGATATACATCAACTTCATTTAAATTAAAAATTTAAAATTTAAAATTTTCCATTAAAAACTAACATTTTTTTACTCATTACTTAACTTATGTATTACCGAGTTACATATATTGTAAAATATTTCGGTTCTTTGTTAAAATTATACAACTTCACACCATCGTCTGCCGCCGCCGCCACCATCACAAAATGCGAGTGACAAATTATATTACTCATTTAAAACACCTCTGAATGCCACTATCACGAAACACTTGTAACACGTTATATTACTTGTCTAAAACCACTACATAATACTATTTATTGTCACCATCCCTGTAGAAAAATTGAGTAACATACATGTTATCTATCTGAAACGAATCCACGTCACTACCTACCTCTACCGTTGTTCCAAAAATATGAGTACCACAATATGTTGTCTGAAATCCCTTGACACCAATGCGTGCAACAGCCGCCGCCACCACCGCCACAACAATCAAATGAAAATTAGAAAATATAACAAATTAATATATAAATAATTAACCAAACCCACATTAAGGGAAACATTTCTTCAATTCGTGTAGCCATTTGGCTTTTAATACTAGTCCCCCATTGTCCATCTTCTTCATTCTTTAACCATAAAATCTTTCTACAAAATTATGTTCACAGCTATGTTGGATAGAGAGTTGCTTATGAATCATAATCGATTCACGAAACCCTACCATAGATATTAAATTCAAAGTTCCATATGGAGTATTAGATCTTAAATTTTAGATATAACATAGGCGATGAGAGGAACTATCTAACCTTGGAAAACAACAACAAAAGTCACGCAGAACGTCGTGAACTCAATCTTTAATTCACACACATTCGCATATGGTGGTGCAATCAGCATATCTCAACTTGTAAGCCGATCCGGTGCGGTGGATGGTGGGCGGGATAGAAGTCTAGATTTGGTGTATGTCACATTGTTAGGATTTAAAATTGGAGGGGGAGAATTAGACATTAATTTCTTGTATTTTGTGTTTAGAATGGCATAAATATTTGTTAAAAATGTTTATACAATCAAAATAGAGGTATTTTTAAAAAGACTTATTTAAATGTAGGGTAAAAAATAAAAAATTAAAAAAGATGATATATTTTCAAAATGAGTTATATAAAGGGAAAATTACACAAATATGCCATGCAATGAAAAATCAGTTTATTTTTAATATACTACATTAAACAACATCAGATATGCCAAATTTTGAAAAATACGTAAGTTTACATGTCCCCCGAATTTCGTTTGTAATTGCTTCATAATTTGTTATCTATGGGGCTGTTATATGTTACTTAATTTTCCTCCACATTCAAAAAAAATACCATATCCAACAAAACTACATTCCACTTTTATTCAAATAACAAGTCCGGAAATTAGCTAAAAAAGGTGTAATTCTAAGAGCATAAGCATTGTCGAATTTCATTGATTTCATATATTTGATATTGTTACTTATAGTTACGTTGATTGTACTGATAAATGTAATAATATTGCATTACTCACATTGTAATATATGTTATATTCAATGAGTTATGGAACGAGAATAATGAATACACAAGTCAAGGGTTTGCTAGAGTTATTGTATCCGAAATCGGATGTTCTTACACCAACCTTGTGAGTAAGATGATTACGCACTTAAGTTTGGATCATATAAGAGAAAGGGCCCAATTCAATTAGCCAGCTTCCCATTTTGCATCGAGCAAATGCCGATATTTGTTAATAAAACGGTTGTAATTCAACACAATGATCACCTTATTCTACTTCAAAACCCACCATGTACATATAGATTTTATAGAATTGCTTCAATGCTTCAAGTTTGTGATAACAGTCAGCCAGTACTAGTAATTTCCCTTTACAAAATCAAGTCAATCGAGGTCGTAGCTTTTGATAATAGTCTCATTCATGCATTCTTCAGTCCAAAATTTCAAAATACAACGGCATAATAATAGTGTGTAATGTGTCCCAAATTAACTCAATTGTCCTCGAAAACTACAATATATATGTAACAACAGAGATGATGATGATGATGATGATGATGATGATGAATTTAGATGAGGTTACCAAGATTTTTTTGAGTAATGAGTACGTATGGTCATGAAGGCACATTTAGGTGATTTCATATTAAGAAATTCACCGTGTCAAAATTATCATTTGCATTAGTTAACTTGTTGGTGCAGTTAAGGACTTATGGTCCACCTTAAAATAAAATTGACAAAATGGTCAAGTTCTCAACGTCTTGATAGTTTTGAAATATTATGGAAGAAAAGAAAAATTATAATCATACTAATTGTTTTGTTTGAACCTTTTGTATACCAAACATGCACTAATAGCGGAACCAATTAATTGGTCTCAACTATATTTAAAATAAAATTTATCTTCGAAAAAAAGTCGTCCATTGACAAAGAAAGAGAAAGAAAATCAAAATCCTCGCTCTTGTCATTGAAATGCTTGGGAAATTCGAATAAAATTTCATTACGTTTGATATGTCAAGTTAAAAAAAGAAATACAAATGTTTCTATATTAATCTATAGGATTAATAGCTGAATACCCATGTAAACGTTTTTATTTGCGATATGCGCTCCTACTTATTGAAAATCGTAAAAAAATCTCTATATTTCAAACGTTTTGTGCGAAAAACACCCATGGCGTTAACATCAGTCTGGTGTATCGTAAAATCCCAGGAAAAAAAAAGAGGAGAAAATGGATAAATAAGAAAGGGAAAATGCGTCAATTTATATTTTCATCTTTAATAACACCTACCCAACAGGTTTGTGCAAGACGAAGAGACATGAATGTTAAGATTTTTTTGGTTGCTAACCTATGTTGTACGATCAGATCCTTGTTCACCAACGATAGTAGAGATTTCCTTGAGCACTTCTGAAGTTTCAAAAACTGTCATTCTTCAGCAAATTGTGCGACATTAAGTTGTAGAAGCGGGTTTTTTATTTTTTAAAAAATGCGTACATGAAATTTGTGAAATTGTGGAATGGGGTATTGAAAGTAGTTTTTTTTTATGTTTACAGTTTGATTGTAATTATCGAGAATAGAGGCTCCAAGACTCAAAGGGTTTGAAGAAGCTCTAGTGTATGGTAAGTTGCTCTCTTTTTGCGGTTTAAGAAATAAAGGGTTTTGGTTCAGATTGTTTACATGTTTTTTTAAAATTGTTTCGTAAAAAGTGTGTGCATGATGTTTGTTGTGGGTCTTGAACTATTTTTGCACTAACCCTTATTGACATTATCATCCAATCGGATACACAGACTACTTCAATGGCCATATAAACTAGTGGTGTCTTCTTCGATAAGCCGAATAATGCCAAGTATGAACATGGTACTGTGATGTTTGTGGACTTTGTGAGGGCTGATTACTTCAATAAGGAATGGTTCCAAATTCTTGAGTATGTTTGTGGTGACTGTTAAAATTTTACTTCAGGATGCATAAAGGTAATTTGGGTATTGTTTTGAGGAGGTTGTGTAGTGAATTTGATGTGATAAAGATGTTGAAGGACCTTAAATGACATAGGTTGCTTGAGATTTATGTAGTTTTGCCTAGCGAGATAGCAGCTTTACCTCAAGAACCAGTGCTCGAGGTCTCAAAGAGTAGTGCCCATAATGAAGGGGGTGAAAGTACCACAGAGGTTGCTATATCCCAATATTTGATGTGGATGAAAGGGTTTGGGTGAGGTGAACATTGGTGAGCGTGTACCTAAAAATGTAGAGGAGTCATAGTCACAATTTGAGAAAACACTCACGAATGAAGCTGTAGTTGGTACTTGTCAATCAGATCAGCATGAAGAGAACCCGGAGATAGGTGAGGAACACCCAGACGAAGGAATGAAAGATGAAACTGAAGGCTTTGTGGAAAGTGATTACGATGTTGAGGAACAAAAGAAGGGTATTCATAAATTTTGTAGGATTATTGTGGTATTACCGAACCAAAGACTTGCCAATAAAGATATTACGTGGTGCCTGATTGACCACTATAAAATTTTGTGGGATTATTGTGAGCATCTAAAACATACAAATGTTGGTACAACTACGCAATTGGATGGTCGTACTGGGGAGTTTAAATGATTGTACATATGTTTGGGAGTACTGAAGATGGGATTTATGAGTGGATGCAGGAGGGTGATAGGATTGGACAATTGTTTTTTGAAAACTGACCTGGGAGGTAGTTATTAACAGCAATATGTGTAGATGGTAATAATGGGGTTTATCCTATAGCGTATGCCATAGTGGAGGTTGAGAACGATGAAAATTGGAAAGGTTTTTGGAGTTATTGAGAGATGATTTAGGCATAGTTAACAACTACCATTGGGTTTTCATATCTGATAAGCAGAAGGGGCTTGTAGAAGCTCTTGAACAAATATTTGAACATGCCGAGCATTATACCTGTGTGCGACATCTTTATAATAACTTCAATGCAACATATAAGGACCTAGTGTTGAAGGATTTACTTTGGGTAGCAGTAAGAGCTACAAGTGAAGCTCCATGGGTGACAGATGAATAAGATGTGTGATCTGGACTTTGTTGCATACAAGTGATTGTAGTTGAAGCCGACATAGCATTGTAGTAAATTGTATTTCAAAATGGGAAATAATTGTGATATGTTCCTGGACAATTTATCGGAGTCCTCCAACGTGACCATCTTGAATGCACGGGAGAAGTCTATCTTGTCAATGTTAGAGGAGATTTGAATGTACGTGATGCGACGAATCATGGCAAGAACGGAGGCATACAATAAATGGAGAGGAGTTGTGGGACCCAGAATAATGAAAAACATTTAGAAAAATACAACCTTGTCGCGGTCTGAATATGCTGACTATGTCGGGAACTGAAAGTTCCAAATACGACACCATGAAACTCAAACTTTGTGTGCAGTTGACCTGAATGCTAGGACTTGTTCATGTCAGCTGTAGCAGTTAACGGGTATACCTTGTGGTCATGTCATTGCTTCACTACTATCATGGAGTATGCACAATGTAACAGATTACGTGGATGATGTATATAAGAAAAAAACGTACGTTCGGATGTATACACCGACGATATCCCCAGTGACAAGCCCAGATACATGGCCTAATGTCGGACTCAATCCCTTGACACTACCAGCATACACTAAGAAGGCTAGGAGATCAAAAAAGAAGCAGAGAAAAGAGACAAATGAAGCGTCTACACCGTCCAGCACAATGGCATCTGCTGATGCACTCCATCTAGGAAGTAATGGTGAAGATGTGTTCTGTATGTGGTGCTTCTAGGCACAACATGAAGGATTGCAGAGGAAGGAAACCACCAGCTGCAAACTGAAATGTTATTGTCCTATTTATTTTGATTGTAATTCAAACTGAAATGCTATAGTTCTTGTTTTTATCAAGATTTTCTTGGTTGTAATGTGAATATTTGTTATTATCAACTAGTAATATTTGTTGTGTCAATGTATAGCTTTTGGTGTGTGGATGTCTTGGTGTAAGTAATATTGAATTGAAATTGGGGATTATAGGGTGGTAATTCTCAATCTTCATCAGTTCAGGGTTGATTTTGTGCAAACGCACATAGAAAATAGGGTGTAAATGTCTCAGGTTTATAATAATATATGGTTGTATATCTCATTATTATACGTTTCCATGGTTATATTATGAAACCTGTTCAATGTTTATGGGGGTTTTCGACAATCAAATCAGATAAAAAGATGTGTAACGCAATCATTATAAACGAACAACCAGGAAAAGAGAGATGAAATAATGTGAGCACGGAGCCGAGTGCGTCAAGTCAAATATCGAAAAATACTCGTTAATTATCGAAAGCGGTCTGATGACACGTTCGAGGGCAAAGCGGGTGAAATAGACGATGTGATTGCTCATTCAAGCTACGATTGGCGATATGGTGATCTTGGCGAAGAAATGAGCAAGTTCTGTGTTGGGGTCGACGACCGAAATGAGTTGGAGCAACTTGATTCAAGTGGACGAAGATGGATGCCAAATTTACTACCATGCGACCGCATAGTAGAAAACACCATGTGGCTGCATGGAGTCATGTAGAGAATTCCAGGCTGCATTTCAGATGAATCATGTGACCACATCTAATTATACAATGTGGTTGCATAGGCCAAAAGCGAGGCGATATTTTTCATTTTTTGCTAATTTCCTAATTGCAATAGAATTATACTCTTACCTTAATTTTGTAATCTTGGAAATATTATGCACGATATTAGCTTATTTTAGGGCTAGTATAAATAGGATTTTCATTCTTCAATGTGGACACAACAATATTATTATTGAGATTATTGAGAGACAATTTGCTTTCGAATTTTTGTTCTTCGTTAGATAATTTGCGAACTTATCAAGAACTGTTTTTATGGCATTCAAATCAATTGGCTGAGATTCTCAAATATGCAATCAAATTGGTCAACATATCGTTTGCGTATTTGTTGGTTATTTTGATTCGTTATTTTCGAATTAAATCCAAAACTTGATTACTTGGCTTTCTTGGGTTCGATTTCAATCTAATCGTGGATTTCATAATTTTTCACTACGTGGGTTCACATCAGTTGGTATCAGAGATTAGGCTCCAAAATCAAGGTTTTATCATTTTCTATTTTTCGTTTGAGTCTTTTTTTTTCTTGCATTCTTCTATTTAAATCTTTTGATCCGTAATTTTTCGTCAAAAATTCAAAAATTGTGTTTGTGCTCATTTTGTGTCCAAATCAACTTCTGTTTTTCTTTGCCGATGTCATAATTGAATTTTGAGTAAAAAAATTGAAAAATAAAATTCAAAAATTCTGTGAACAGTGAAATTAAAAAAAAAATATTTGTTATTATTTATCTCGAAAATTTTCGGCCAATTACGTTATCTATTGTGTCAAATTTAAGAACCATTTTCTTAAATTCAAAATTCAATTCCTATCATCCAGTTCAATTCCTTTTCTTTCTTGAGTATTCAAAATTTTCAAAAATCTCATTCAAAATCCCGGTTTGAATTCTACGAGAATAATTCTTGGTTGAGTTTGAATTTGTCATTTGAAGCACTTGGACAAAAGCATTGAGTGAAAAAATATAGAGTTGTGAAATCAATAGAGGTAAAAGTCGAATTGAGTGATACACGAGCGTTATGAGGTAGAAATAAATTTTAGATTTAGGATGTCTGATAGGGACGGATCAACACCAGGTTGAGATAATAACCAAACCAAAATGTCAGATAACACCAGGTTTGAACGGTTATTTGAAGATGTGCTGGATAAATTGGATAGACAAGACACAGAGCTTGCCAACTTGCATAGGGGAGTTCCACATATACGGAGATAGAGTAAGCAGGAGCCTAGGATGGAGGTGCGTGAAGAATATGATTATGTGAGTTATATGGATGAGGAGGCAGTAATCGATGCTAAAATGGGTAGGATGAGAAATAGAGGAGCTACGCTTGAATAAAGGGGTAGAAATTTTGTTGGAGACAAGGTAGATGAGAATATGGGCAACATAAAAATGTCCATTCCACCATTCAAAGGAATGAGTGATCCGGAGCTTACTGGGAGTGGGAGAAAAATGTTGAATTGATCTTTGACTGCCACAACTATTCGGATGAGAAGAAGGTAAAGATAGCGGTCCTTGAATTCACCGACTATGCAATCACTTTGTGAGATCAAGTGGTGACAACGAGAGGAGAAATAGGGAACAACTGATCAATACATGGGAGGACTTGAAAGCTATCATGCAGAAGAGGTTTGTAACTAATCACTACTACCGAGAGCTTCATAAAAAAAATTACAAAGCCTTTACTAAGGATCGAAGAGTGTGGAGGACTATCACAAAGAGATAGAGTTTTTTATGATTAGGGCGAATGTTAAAGATGATCGAGAGGCCACTATGGCTAGGTTTTTGAACGGGTTGAATCGGGACATAGCTAATATAGTGGAGCTACAACACTATGTGGAATTAGAATACATGCTACACACGGCTATGAAGGTGGAGATGCAATTGAAGATGAAAGGGACATCAAGGTACTCATCTGGTGTTTCGGGTTCTAACTCATCATTCAAATCGAAGTGGGAC
>CAIGRB010155899.1:17544-41819 GCA_903798255.1 Fraxinus quadrangulata
ACGGTGCCTCATCAATAATAAGGTATGTGGCAGGATCTTTGACAGTGTGAGTTGTACTAATATAGCTAGCACTAATCTGGTGGAATAGTTGGTATTAACTATGCTTAAACACCCTAGGCCCTATAGGTTACAGTAGTTGAATGAATGTGGAAAATTTAAGGTGAATAGAAGGGTATTAATAATTTTTTCCATTGATAGTTATCATGGCGAAATATTGTGTGACGTAGTACCTATGCATGCGGGTCATATCTTGTTGGGGAGACCATGGTAATACGAGAAGAAAATGATACATGATGGGTATAAAAATAGGTACACCTTTGCAAGGGTGCAAAGTCTATTACACTTGCACCATTAACACCGGCACAAGTGTATGAAGACCAAATCAAACTGAAAAATGAGTAAGAAAATAGACGGAAAGAGTTAGAGGAAAAGAGAGAAAACAGTAAGCAAGAAAGTAAGAGAGAAAATAGTGAGGTGACTAAAAGAGATAAAAAGAGAGAATAGTCACATGAGAAAAAAGAATATAGGTTTTTCGAGAGGAGAGAAAAGTCGAGAGTAAATTTCTTTGAAAAAGGGAGTGAGTTGAAAAGAGTAATAGTGAAAAGACAACAAATGATTTTGTTGATTTACAAGGAGTCACTCCTCAATTTTAAGAAATCTAACACACCCCTTCCTAATTTGGCTATTTCTTTATTGCAAGAATTTGGAGATGTATTCTCTAGAGGACGTGCCTAGTGGGTTGCGACTCATTCAAGGCAATGAACACCAAATTGACTTCGTACCCGGTGCAGTCATTCCAAACCAACCAACTTACCGAAATAATCTCGATGAGTCAAAGGAACTTCAAAGGCAAATGGATGAGTTGATGAGCAAGGGTTATATGAGAGAGACCATGAGTCCATGTGTCGTGCCAATCCTACTAGTGCCAAAAAATGATGGAAATTGAAGAATGTGCATGGATTGCATGGCCATCAATAATATGACGGTAAAGTATCGTCATCATATTCCTATGTTAGATGATGTGTTGTACGAATTATTTGGTGTATGCAAATTTAGTAAAATTGATTTTAAGAGTGGTTACCATCAAATTCGAATTAGGGAAGGTGATGAATGGAAAATCCCATTTAAAACTAAATATGGCTTGTATGAATGGTTGGTCATGTCGTTTGGACTCACTAATATATGGAGCACTTTTATGCGTTTAATGAACTATGTTTTACGTGCATTTATAGGAAAGTTTGTTGTGATTTATTTTAATGACATTTTAATCTACAGTAAAGACCTCAATGAACATATTGAACATTTACGGAGTGTGCCAGTAGTTTTAAGAAAAGAACAACTTTTTGCTAACGTTTAAAAGTGACATTTTGCATAAAAAATGTTGTATTTCTTGGATATGCGGTTAGTGCTATGGGAATTGAGGTAGATGAAGAGATTTTAAGAAAAGAACAACTTTTTGCTAACATTAAAAAGTGTACATTTTACATGAAAAATATTATATTTCTTGGATATGTGATTAGTGTTAAGGGAATTGAGGTAGATGAAGAGAAAATAAAAGTTATTAAAGAATGACCAACACCTAAAAGTATAACCAATGTAAGAAGTTTTCATGCTAGCTAGTTTTTATAGGCGATTTGTAAAAGATTTTAGCACACTTGCCACACCACTCACTGAAGTTGTTAAAAAGAGCGTAGGTTTTAAATAGAGCGATGAACAAGAACATGCATTCAACACTATTAAGGATAGGTTGTGTGAAACACCGGTTTTAACACTACCTAATTTTGACAAAACTTTCGAGATTGAGTGTGATGCATCAGGTATAGGCATTGGAGCAGTTTTGATGCAGGATAGGAGGTCGATAGCTTATTTTAGTGAGAAGCTAAGTGGGGGCAATGCTCAACAATCCTACATATGATAATGAGTTTTATTCACTTATTCGAGCTTTGGAGACATGGCAGCATTACTTATGGCCGAAGGAGTTCATGATTCACACTGATCATAACTCACTGAAGTATTTGCGGAGTCAAGGTAAGTTGAACAAAATGCATGTTAGATGGATGAAATTTATTGAAGCATTTTCCTATGTCATCTGGTACAACCAAGGTAAGCAAAATGTGGTGACGAATGCATTGTCCCGAAGGTATGTGTTTCTTACTTCTTTAAGTGCGAAGTTGCTCGATTTTGAGTATATTAAGGACATGTATGTGAATGACATAGATTTTTCCAGGATATATGAATCGTGTAAAAAGGGTGCGGTAGACAAATTCTTTAAGTATGAGGGTTATTTATTTCGGGAAAATAAACTATTTGTTCCTAATTATTCTATGCGTGAATAGTTGGTTAGAGAAGCACACAGTGGGGGACTAATGGGTCACTTTGGGGTTGCAAAGACTTTAGAATGTTAAGGGAACATTTTTATTGGCTTAAAATGAAAATTGATGTAGAACGAACTTGTGATCGATGCATAACTTATAAACAAGCTAAGTCTAAGATTCTACCTCACAGATTGTATACTTTTTTACCCGTTCCTAGTGAACATTGGGTTGATATCTCCATGAATTTTGTTTTAGGTTTACCTCAGACTAAAAGGGGCCGAGATTCATTATTTGTAGTGGTTGATAGGTTTTCTAAGATGACGCATTTTATTTCATGTCATAAAACCGATGATGTCACTAGCATCACTGATTTGTTATTTAAAGAAATAGTGCGTTTACACGGGGTTTCTAAGAATATAGTGTCGGATAGAGATGTTAAATTTCTTAGTCACTTTTGGCAGGTTTTGTGGGAGTAAGTTAGGCACAAAATTGTTATTTTCTACTACATGTCACCCACAAACCGGTGGGCAAACCGAAATAGTCAATAGGATTGTGATTCAATTGTTACACACTGCGGTTAATAAAAATTTGAAAAGTTGGGAAGAATGCTTACTTTTTGTTGAGTTTACATAATAGGGCTATCCATTCTACTACTTCATGTTCATCCTTTGAAATTGTTTATGGTTTTAATCTACTAACACCATTGGATTTAATTCATTTACATGTAAATGAGCGTGATAGTTTATATGGGAAAAAGAAGGCCGAGATGGTTAAGTCACTCCATATGAAGGTCAGAATGCAAATTGAAAACAAAAATAACATTATATGTCACAGGCTAATAAGGGCCGGAAGTGCGTTTCATTTGAATATGATGATTGGATTTGGGTACATTTGAGAAATGATTCCAGAGTAAAGGAAATCAAAGTTACAGCTATGGGGAGATGGACCGTTTCAAGTTCTCGAGAAAATCAATAATAATGCATACAATCTGGATCTTTCTGGTGAGTATAATGTTTCAGCAACTTTTAATTTATCTGATCCCTCTCTCTTTAATGCAGGTACAGATTTGAGCACGAATCCTTTTAAAAATGGAGGGGATAATGTGAGCACGGAGTCGAGTGCGTCAAAGTTAAGCTCCGTGAAAGGCCCGTTGATTATCGAAGGAGGTCCGATGACACGTTCGAGAGCAAATCAGGTGAAATAGATGATGAGATTACTCGTTCAAGCTACGGTTGACGATATGGTGATCTTGGCGAAAAAAGAAGGAAGTTTCGTGTTGGGGTCAACGGTCGAAACGGCTTGGAGCAACTTGATTTAAGTTGACGAAGACGGAGACCAAATTCCAGGCTACATTTCAGATGAACCATACGACCGCATCAAATTCTACCATGCGGTCGCATAGGCCAAAAGCGAGGCGATATTTTCCATTTTCTTGGATTTCCTAACTGCAATAGAATTATACTCTTATCTTAATTTTGTAATCTTAAGAATATTATGCACAGTTTTAGCTTGATTTTAGGGTTAATATAAATATTATTTTCATTCTTCATTGTGGATACAACAACATTATTATTGAGAGGCAATTTACTTTCAAATTCTTTTTCTTCGTTGGACAAATCACGAACTATTCAAAATTCTTTTTGTAGCGTTCTAATCAATCGGTGTGCTTCTCAAATATTCAATCAAAAATGTCAATATATTGATTACGTATTGTTGGTTAATTTTGAGAGACAAATTTGCTTTCGAATTGTTGTTCATCTTTGGAGAAATCACGAACTTATCTAGATTTTTCTAGTGGCGTTCAAATCAACCGGGTAAGATTCTCAAATAGTCAATCAAAAGGAACAACATATCATTTGCGTATTGTTAGTTATTTTGATTCGTTATTTTCAAATCAAATCCAAAACTTTAATTGCTTGGCTTTCTTAGTTCGATTTCAATCTAATCGTGAGTTTCGTAGTTCTTTGCTATGTAGGTTCACATCATGAAATAGAGGAGGAAATTTGAACATCACATTGAACATGTAACTTATTGAACTCGAACACAAAAGCACAACATTCACTAATATCCATTCAGTGCGCACATCTACAAGGTGATCAAAGTTTTTTTTTTCACCAAAAACCTACATCACTACACACCGACACAAAAACCCAAGACCTAAATCTAAAATTACTGCTTTGCCTTCGCAGTTCCAAACTCGGATATTTTGTAATAATAATAAAAAAAAATACCCCCCAAAAAAAATATAAAAAATCATAACGGCACCATTTCTAAATATATGCACTAGGGTGCCTAAGGTTTTGTTCGAGCGATTATTGAATTGTTTTCAAATCAAAATATTTTAAAAGGTTTGAAAAAATTCAAAACTAAACCAAATCATTTCATTTTCCTAACCAAAACAAACTAAACCATTTTTTTCAGTTTTAATTAGGTTTTAACAACATACAAATATTATTTTTGAAACAAGTGAAAAAAATAAATATATTGACCCCAAATTTCTCTATACCATTTAAATTAAAACTTTCTAACCATCAACTTTACCATATTTAACATTGTCTCAATATACATCTTAAATCAATAAATCAATACACGTACAATTTCATTCTTTAATCTTTGATTTGATTTGATTTCTTGGGTTGACGATTTTTTTTGTTCACCCCTAATATGCACAAGTAACTTTAGTGAGTCTATATCAAAATTTCATTAAGGTCGACAGAATTACGTAAATTTTTGCTTGAATGAAATAGCGTTGTAGCTTTATCATGCTTAATTTCCTTGATAAATTATGGTGAAATGCAACATTTGCACGAGTGCATCAATATATTTTCAGAACAAAGAATCAATAAAAAAATAAAAAAACTGGAAATTGAGTTTAGTTTTTTCCTCTTATGCTTCTTCTTTTTCACTATTTCCAAATTTAAAACAAAATTTTTCCTAATTACATTGTTCTGAATCTTCTGATTGATTTGGAAAATTATACAAATTGGATCACAGGGCAAAAAAATTACAATCAATGAAACACATCAATGTCTTCAAATAATTCGAAAAAAAATGGACCATGACCAGCACCAATTGGCATGTATCATTGCTCATAGCCCATCGCTATAGACCCGTTTCTTGATTATTCACTTGTTCTCTTTGCACCACCTGCCGCCTCAAGCGGAATCCGCCGGGGAAACGCCGGCAACACTAACCCCCGGCCGCCAATGCATCCGTGATTGGCTTTATTATCAATATAACCTCTCCCACCGCCATGCATGTGGTGATACAAGAGAACATGACTAACACGACCCACCCATACCCGTCCTCCTCCGGCAGCCACAGCCACGAGAGGCCGAGGCAGAGAATTTGTATTGGCAGCGCTACCATTATGGCAGCTGACAGCACGTTGATTCGTACACGAATACTCTTGTTGATCACAAAGTCGAGCACCCTCCAACATGAGAACAAGAAAGCTAATGCATAAACAATTGCAAATACCCAAAAGACAACACAACTGAAAAATGGGTATGTGCAAAGAACCGTTTTGTTTCCTTGAAAATCAGTTGTAAGAATTGAACTACCATGCACGAATTTAGGAAGCTGTGTCTCCAATGGCGCAAAGTAGACAAGAATTGTCTGTATCAATGTCATGGGGAAACACACCATGGACACACACAAAAGAGCCCACATTCGACAAGGGTTTTTTTTCTTGATCGAAACATTAACCAAGAAAAGAAGGGTGATTAAGAAACCCGGTTCGTAGAATCCAAGAGAAAGAACAACATGGAATTTACATAGATTTGTTTGTTGATTTAACGTTAAAAAAGGATCGAGGTACTTTCGTCGAACATTTGGTAGGCGTATGGTTTCATTCACGGCCCAAATAAAAGCAAACGTTACAAGGAGTAATCTCACGGTCCATAGTGAATTGAAATCTTGTAAATGCTGCATTCTGCGCGATTTTATGCGGAGGTGGAATATGAATAAAAAAGAAAGAACAGAGAGGAGGAGGAGGGCGGCGATTATGGCTACGGTGGCTAAATCAAAACCGCTTCTGGCCACCAGAACTGAAGGGATAAAAAAGCTCGCATAATTCTTATATAATGAATCTTCAATTGTTGCCGGAGATACAGCCGACGACGGCGGCAATGATATAACATAGGATTCGAGCGACTGTAAATCCGGCGCCAATGCCATGTCATTTTGGAAAATGAAAGAAAGAAGAAGCTTTCTCATAGATATGACTGGCGGCGGCGGCGGCGGTGACCGTCTAACCAAAAAAATCAATATTGGGTGGTTGTGAATATTCGTAAATTACATAATTTTATTGAAAATTTGGGACGAGGAGAAGGAGGGGAGAGGTGAATGTTTTGTTTTTCCCTCCTCTTCTCCCAACTGAAGGGGAAACTAAGGTTGTTTTTACAAACAACAAAAGATTGGTTGTTCGGACAGTAGAGAGAGAAAGACATGGGAGGGATTGTGGTGGTGTTTGTTATGAGATTGTTCCAAAGATTACGGTATTTGATCAATGGATTAGTGTGTAATTTTTTTGAGCCATGCAAAAACAGCTTAATTTTGCTATGGATTTTAAGTGATTAATTTAATTCAAATTATTATTTAAATAGGAATTTTAAGTCGAATTTATAAATAGATATAAATAAGTAGTCGATGAAGAAACAATACTTATGAATCCATTGAAGATTATAAATTGATGTAAATTGGGTGAAAGAAGGGTGGGAAAACACCGAATCAAATCAAACACATAAAAAAAATAGTCTTTTCGAAGAAATCATAGATAGAAGTCGAAAAATTATTAAAAAATAAACCATAAAGATGGTCAGACTATTGGAATAGAAAATTGAAGAGATTCTTAAATTGTCTATATCATATTCTTGCCACAATTTTTTATCATGTTCCTTGGTTAGAATATTCTTTAGGAGGAACGATATAGCTAATTAATTTTTACACACGATGATGTTAGAGCTTTTTTTTTGATGTTTGCTAATAAGAATTATATTACATGATATTTGTTCTATATTAAATCAAAAGATTTCATGTTCGAATACTCAAAATATTATCTTAGATTTAACATCGACAACAAAATAAATGAAAGAAAAATATGAACTGAACATGAGTGTGATTAATTAGTGAAAACAATGAAGACGATATGCTTATCGGAGATTTCAGGATTTTTCTTGTTGTTGAGAATCACTCCACTATCATCTATCCTCCGTATGTGCCTGATAATTTCCAATTAAGGCAAGATGTCATCAATTTGGTACAAGCAATGTACCTTTCTTCGACAGGACTAACGAGAATCCACATTATCATTTCACGTGCTTTCAGGAACATTGTGAAAATTTCAAGTATGAAGGTGTGAATCAAGAAGCAATTAAGATGAGGTTTTTCATGGAGTAGGACATTGTTTGGAGTTACTTCAAAATAATTTAAACTTTACTTTCGAAAACAAAATGTAATCAGTTCAAGATTCAGCACCCGTTTGGCCCCTTTTCTCATTTTTTCTTTTCTCTTTTATTTTCAACCACACAATCTTCTATAAAATAATATTACACGTAAATTGAAATTTTTTTCTTACTTTTCAACCACACATTCTCCAAAAAAAGACTATTCCAAACATTAAAAATTGAAAGAAAGGGGACCAAACGGTATCTGAATTATAGGAATTGTGTAATTCAAACTCAAGTTCTAACCATACATATTTAACCTTTCTTGAGTTCCAAATGTATAATAATCACATGCTTGGAGCAAACTTCTTTAATTTACTTCAGTGGTGGAATACATAACGGTATCAGTATCCTCATTTCTTCGATTTTTTTTTTAAATTTCTTTTTGTTAAAGTGATTTTCTTTTCACTAAAGAAGCTATGCCCTCTTGTTACTCGCTCGGCATTAGTTGTACTTCGTATTTACTGAAATCTACTATCTTACCCTACAAGTACGAGCCTCTAGTTGGACATGGGTAGAGGTGCACATCCACGGCACTGCACGAGAACGTGCAAATGAACGAGTAACAAGATTACACATTAAAACCAAATTTAAAAATCGAATGTCGACATTACCACAAGCATATTTTGTAAACCCTTAACTTATGCTTCGAGTAAAATATGCAAAGCAATTGCAAAGGTAAGATGAAAATATATTGGAATTAGTTTTTAACTCGAATATTTATTTATTAGACATCAATATCTCGTATACCAGAAGCCTTTCAATCTTCGTGCTAAATACATAGCAATCCGTATTATCCATTGAAGATGCTTTTGTTCAAATAGAGAACTAGAACACCATTTCTTATGCTGAAGCAGATTGTTCATTTTCTCTAAGCTTATGTAGCATTACTGGTTGAAACTGCACAAACAAGTCCTCTAACATACTAATGTATTAAATAGCTCACTTCTTCACAAACAAGGGATATATATCTAATTGGCATTATCATCTGTTGACAAGTTATATCAAATGACCCACTTGATGCATAAGCATCCCATAGAGAATCCCACTCGGACTGGCTATATTAATGTGTCGCCCGATGCCAAATAACAGTATCAACATATATAGTTAAATAGAACTGATCTTATTTCCATAGTGGACATGATATATATTGCTCATGTGGCAACACCACATGTTGTCACATCGACGGTTGGGAAATAAATTTAGAAACTAACTATCGATGTGGCAAATCTCGTGCAAATGAAGGGCAATTCAATGATTTTCGGGATTTTGAACTAAAGCCTTAGCCCTAGCGGAGATTTCAAAATTTTGGATTTGTATAAAGCTGCCCGCCCTATGACCCACAACTCAAAATGAGCCTTGCGACGAAACGATGACTTTTCCCATGCTCTTTCTTTTTCATATTGAAGTGCGGGATCTCTTGTTGATCCGATTGTAAGGGTCTTTGTTTTTGCCGTTACAAAATCCCGTGCTACGGAATGGATCTTGCCACATCGACGGATGGGGCAACACATTACCGCTGTCAACTGTGAACAGAAGATCAATTCTATATAGTTGAAAATGAGTAATTGTTGTGGAGATACAACAAAGACATCAATATACACAATGTTTGGTCCACTGTTGAATTAAATTCAATTTCAAAAGCTCTTTAAAATACCAGAAAAAAATTAAATAAAGAAATAACAATATCGACCCTAAGCAAGATCTCAAAAACTATCAAAAATAGTTTGCAGGTTTTATGTTCACTTATCGAATTAAACTTAACTCAAAAATATTTCTTAAATTATCAAAAATATCAACTCATCTCATCTCATCTCATCTCGTTCTTTTAACATAGATTAAGTAGCTTTTTGATCAAATGCGAACAAAATACTTTATTTCAAAAAAAATTAGAATCCAACTACACAAATTTTTCTCCCCAACATTCAACCTACCGCTACGTTTATCGGAAGATGTTAAATCAATTTGTGTTACCTTAATTTATTTATCAAGACTTGATGAAAAACGACAAAACAATAATTCTTTTTCAAGCATCAAACAGATAGAATATTTGATGGTTATCCACAAAGAACAAGACACTATAAATCAACTTTTCCTCATTTCCTAACCATAAAATTGACATAAAGCATTAACCCACTACCATTGATGTAACTTCAATTTATATGTTAATTCAAAATTTCCTTTAACATTACTCTTCACATAAACAATGAATTCATTATATATTAAAAAAAAATTGACCCCAAGAATGGATTGGATCGAAACGACTTTCCTGTTGAAAACCTTTGTATATGTATTAATTTCTGACCGCGCGGAATCTCCATAGCCAATTTTCCATTTTCGATAGAAGGTGCTGCCTTTGGTACTACGACATGTTCAATGCTTTTTTTACACACAGAGAGGCCTAGCGATACCCAAATACAAATATTTTGCTTGATTCTAGTATCGTATAAGAGCCCGTCTGATATAACTTTTAAAATGTCAAAAATTATTTTTGAAATTGAAAAACTATTTTTAAATATAATTTTCTTGAAGTAACTTGCCTAGCTTATTTTATCAAAAAGATCTTCTACAAAAAGTAAAAGCAGAAATTCTACCGATAAATCTTAAACATTTCCTTTGAAATTTTAAACGGTGAGAAATGGACCGACCATCCTTGTAAGTTGTACCCAACAATTTTTGGCACGTAACTTCTGTTTCAAAAGTTGTAATAAATTCTTCACATCTGTCCAACTGAAGTCCCAACTTGCTACGCTATGTTGGGATGAAGAGATGTTTCATTTAAGAATTTCTAATCACGACAAGTTTTGATTAGTACAAGTGGGAGAGAACATTAAAGTACTACTAGAAATCTAGAAAATAACAGTTCTATATTGTCTATTTATTTACGAAAAAGCTTACGTATTGAATATTTAATAAGAAAAATAAATTCGACCTGCATATTGTCGAAAAATATATCGAAGATAACATATAAGTTATTTTACTCATAGTTGAATAATAATTAAAAAAAAAAAAGAAGACAATGAATGGAACCCAAGAAAGATTAACATGTTCTAATCTTTAATAATTTTTGGGTTAATTCATTCACAGTCACTATACCTTAACTCAATTATCGAGTTATTGTAATTTAATTCCTTTCAATTGAATCATTACGCTTTAATTTGATTTCACAAAAGTCTCAGTCCCATTTATTAATTTCAGTTGACGATGTGGTTACTACAAACTAGTGCTTTAAATGAATAACATGGACGTAATATGCCCATATCCGATAAGAATAATTTATGGATTCAGTCCAATCCAATAATCCACCAATTTTCGAATCTTGATCAGATTATTGAACCGATACCCTAAATTAATTTCCCATTAATTTTATCGGATTCAGATCAAAAATCAATTCATTGACAGCCCTACTATGAATGAATTAACCCAATGTTATCTTGCTAGTAGCATAGGAAAATCAAGATAAAGACATGAAATATTAACATTGACCTTGCTTAAGTAAGTAGACCGGCAATGTTACTAATATGTCGAAGAAATTATGAATAGGCTTTTGGAATAATGACAATAACTCCAAACGAATTGACATAGGTTCTATAGCAATTTCGAAAGTCTTTTGTCTTCTATATAAGTTTTCAAGCTTAAGGATTACCCGTGAATTGACCAACGTTAAAGAAACTAAGTTTTACATCGATTAAAGTGAAATAAATAAACGGACATATTGATTTAAACTATTCTTTGACCTTTTTACGATAGAAGCCAAATCTTTATAATTTCATGTATGTTCTCTAATATTCTTAATTAAATACATAGAGAAAACAAGTTGCACCCTTGGAAAAGTGAGAAACAAACTTTGGGCCGTTCAAAACTTGTCGAGTATGCACTAAATTGAGTATAATATGTTATTCACTTTGTTTAAATATGACATGAAAGATATTTTTAAATAATCTATTTATTACATAAAACTTTAACAAATTTCCACATTAGACATTTACCAAAGGCCAGGACAAGAAACGCCGACGGAGGAGACTTTTGAGGAGGTTAATGCTAGTTCTGTCCCTACATGGCGTGTTAGGTCTCATGTTTTGATCTCTCGTTTTTTCAAGTTGTGAAGTTTAATTATTATTCTTTATGCTTACGCAAATCAATCTTGTAATTTTAATTTTGCACTTATATGATAATTTTTATTAAAGATAGTTTAGAAATTTCGCACTCGTAATTTCGATTTTGCCTTAGTTTTTATTATAAATAGAGTTTGCGATTTTTCTCTTATAAATTTCTTTACATTATAGTGAATTATTGTATTGATGAACGAGGACATAGTCTCATATTGAGATAAACCTCCATAAATATTTCATTTTCTTTTATATGTTCATTATTTTACTACTATTTTATTGCTCTTTATTGTATAGAATTATAATTTCCAATTCTCAACGCGTCTCTTTTTATTCTTTTCAATGAACTATCGAGCGCATAAACCATTTAATTATGTCTATTCAATTCACGCAAGAGTTTGGTTTTGTAAGTATGCTAAAAACCAGTATATTGAGTGTTAATGTGAACTCTCTTCCTCATGACTAATGACAGATAATGGCAGCCAATCTCTTTTGTTGTTATTAGGCAACAATTATTCTTCACCTTCCCATTTTTCCAATTTCATCATGCCTCATCATGCCATCTTGTCCCATAGGCATAATATTCCTTCACTATCATATTTCGTGGTATTTCGGGTATGCTCGACTCAACTCCACAAACCATAAGAAATACAAAAAATATCACATCAGGCAATATTTTCAATAAAATTGGGGTTAGATATATGAATTTTTTGTCATCGCTCGGTGCAACCCAAACCGTAGGTTGTAACAAGCTATCACACTCGTCATAGTTGTATGGTATACAAACACTTTAGTTTTCACAAATTTGCAAAATAATTTATTGCAAGATAAATATATAGAAAAGGATCCAAAATAAAGCTGTGGAAAATTCATAGGATAACAAGCATTGAACTGTACATGAGACAATAGGGTTTGATAAAGACCTCAACTGCTAAACTACAATTTACTTCATATTAATAAGCCCTCGTTTTTCTTGGTTTCAGACGAAGTAAATCTATGAATACAAGCAATAACATCTTTCCTTAAGTACTACAAAAAAATCGTCCCAGTTTAGAACACCCTCAACCTCAAGTGATGGAAGTAGCAGAGGAAAATGAAGCTGCCCACAAGAAAAATCTCTCAAAAAAGATAAGCAAAAATGCTAAGAGGTTTAGTAATGAGCAAATAAAGTCATTAGAATCCATATTCAAGATAGGCAGCAAGCTTGAACCAAGTAAGAAGCTACAAATAGCTAGAGATCTCGGGCTGCAGCCGCGCCAAGTAGCTATTTGGTTTCAGAACAAAAGGGCAAGATGGAAGTCGAAGCAAATCGAGCAAGATTACAAAGTGCTTAAAGCCAATTATGACCATTTATACGCGCAATCCGAATCTTTGATGAGGGAGAAACAGTCTTTACAAATGCAGGTATCTTATTCTTTTGCTTTCTCCTTGTTCCAACTAGTTCTCTTTCAAGTCATTTGTCAAACCTTGTATGCATGCAATCCAAAATCAAGTTAGAATAATTTCCCAATCTAATTAGTGGTCTGATATGGAAGTACTTCTTATCCCAAGAATTGGTTCTATTGGTTTCCCATGGCTAACCATCTCGTCTAAAATCTTTTAGTCCCTGTTTGGCCCCCATTTCATAAAATTCAATTTTCTTAAACTCATTTCCATCACATATTTCATATATTCACAATTTTTATCAACTTTTCAACCATACATTTCATCAATATTTGTCAAAATCTACTAAAACTCTTGACACTCACACAAGTTTTATAAATGAGATACAACAAGACTTGAACATGTATAACCATCTAATCTAAATGCAAGAAATATTCATTTAAATCTTATCTTTAACATGTCCACAGTTACAACATCTAAAGAATCTACTAGAGAACTCTCTTGATAAAAATGTTGAATACAAAGAAATACCGTGTTGCCCGAATTCCGAACGAAAGGACCCCAAAGGAGTTATACATGCAGATGATGAGGAAAAAATCAGCAACCATTTTGGGCAGGAAGAAGAAGGAGACGGTTCACCATTGGCATCAACTGAAACATGGTGCAATCTTTGCTCAGATGCCCTATTTGATCAGTCATGTGACACTTCCAATTGGTGGGAGACTGTGTAATACATGCTTGAAATTTAGGACTTATCAAGGATAGTTCCTTTTTGAGAAAGTCGGTAAAAGGCTTAGTTGATGCAGGGTCATGATTTATGCTTTGGCCATGTTTGGTTTGACTAAAAATCACATTTTCAGTATATTTTGGTAAAAATTAATGAAATATGTGGTTAAAAATTTGATAAAAATTGTGAATTCCATGAAATGTGTAGTTGAAAATAAGTTTTAAGAAAAATTAACTTTATATCTTTTTGTTTCTTTCTCGACTAATCAATTGTGTTTGAAGTTAATTGGTTCCATTGTAAGTAAATGAAATCAAACCAAACCATGCAGTTCGACTAAACTGAAAAGAAAGATGGAAATCATTTAACTCAAGGCTAAAGGCATTCACTCTACTCGATAGCATCGCATTTGTCTAGGAAGGTCCTTGCTCTAAACTCTAAAGCTTTCAAAATCTTGTTGGTTATGAATTCATTCATTTAGTTCAGACGACAACCTATAACAATGGATGAATTTATTAATTTAATATTTTTTTTGAATTACAGAAAAAAAAGGAAACCATATTGGTTCATTTTAAATTATATTTTTTGAAAATAAAATTTGAAATATTATAAGTAGAATAGTTTTTGGGGTGAACTAAACTATTAATTAAAGACTTTTAGAGATTTAGCCTTTGCTTAGGGGTGTCAACGAGCCGAAACTTTTTACTCGGGCTCGGCTTGAGTGAAAATATTTCGAGTTTTCTTTTTTTTTTTNCTTATAAAATAAAATCAGAAAAAAAAAACACAGTGTTTATAATAAACGCTCATAACCTGTACGCAAAACTCCCAAAGCAGACCATAGAACACCTCTTATCCAACCATCTCACTGATAAAAAACACAGAACACAGAACAATTCATTCACCTTAAAATCCACGATTGAACAAAGAAGAAGCACGCAACATCTGCAATGCCTCTCTCTCCGTCAATATCAGTACCCACTGCATACATAAGCTGTTTTGCCTTTTCCAATAAGTCTACTGCTTCTTCCCCGCCATTGTTAAAGAACCTCAGATTCCCGCGTTTCTGGCCCTGGCAAAAGGTAATGCCCTCCAACCCCAACAAAAACGAGATGCTCGTGTTGTATGTCAACACTTGTGTTTTGTATTACTGACTTTTAATTTAAAAACCCCTATGATTAATTCCCTTACTGTTGCGCGGATTTAGTTTCTTGTTCTTATGTTAATATCTGATTTTATGTAGATTTAGACCTATAATTTGTTGTAATTAGCTTTAGTTTGTGGGTTTATAAGAAATTGGGATCCCTTCCATTACAAGCAAGTTTACCTGTGTGGATTTTAGTAATTTTGTCTATTGCACACGTGAAAAAAGAGAGATGTCGTAGTTCATCAGTTCCTGTATTGTGATGTCAAATTATATGGGATTAACAGGTGAAGATGGGTCCATTGAGTGTGTCTCCTATGGGATTTGGGACATGGGCATGGGGTAATCAGCTTCTGTGGGGCTATCAAGAATCTATGGACAGTGAGCTTCAGCAGGTTTTTAATATTGCGGTTGAGAATGGGATTAACCTGTTTGACACAGCTGATTCTTACGGGACTGGAAAGTTGAATGGACAAAGCGAGAAGCTTCTTGGGAAGTTCATCCGAGAGTTTGAAGGTTGATCTTTTTACCTGTCTTATTTTATGAAGTTTAGCTAACTTGACATTTAATCGAGAAAGCTTTTTTTTTTTTTTTGTAATGTCTTAAACTAAAATGGTATTCAAGATTGGCTATCTTACTGAATCACTGATAAAATGCATACAGCTGTTTTAGTTTGAAAAAGAAATCTTATGAATGGTGCAATTAGAAAAATCCCGGCTTGAGTTTAACGTTGTACTGAATTTAATATTATCCACTTCTAATTATGAAAGTTTTACAAATTCATGCTTATTTTATTTTATTTTTATTATTATATTTTATTTTTGGTGGGTTGGTGATGTAGAACATATCGAAGAAATGAATCGAAATAGGAAAAAGTAATACTGCAGAGAGAACGTCCGAATTCCAGTTTAGACTCATAATGCCATTCCGGAAAGAGGAAGATACGAGTAAAACTCATCGCTACACCATGACTTATGATGGATTTCGGCCATCCGAGTTCGTTTAGGACTCAAAAACTGATTTTTTAAGTTTTAGCGTTATTTTTGTCATTTAGTTTATTTTGAATTCTTTTTTAATTTTAGTTTGTTTAAACTAAGTTTTCATTAATTTTAGTGTTATTAAACTAGGTTTTCATGAAAACCTAGGGTTATCTCATTCTTTTTTTCATTAATAAATAAAATTCGTGAGTTTAATTTTTCAAAATTTGGTGATTCCAAAATTCGTGTTTTTAAGGGTTTCGTTTGAATTCCTTATTTTGCACTGCATTAGTTGGGGGGTAACATCTGAATTCTAGCCATTGGATGGTACACATGAATTGGATTATCTGCTTCCCAACTAGTTTAACATTCTAGTTTCATATGGGGATCCACATTAATTAAATTTCAAGATGAAGATATTCGTTAGAATTTTTTGCTGAATATAAACTTGGCTATTTGCATGTTCAGGAAATAAGCAGGTGCAGGATAACATTGTTATTGCTACAAAATTTGCTGCATACCCATGGCGCTTAACACCCGGTCAATTTGTGAATGCTTGCAAGTATGCATCATCTTCATCTAATTATACAATATTGAATAAACCTAATGGAGGCGGTAATCTGTTTGAATACATCGTTTCAAAGCATGTACAAGCTCTCAATTTTTATTTTTCCAGTATCTGTTGCTGTAAGTTGATGGAATGTAGGATAATGAGACTGCCTTGAAATTAAAAATAAAAATAAAAATTACACACACACACACACACATATAGCTTTGGCTATTTGCCTAAGTAGATAAATCTTGATGCAGAATAATGTTTCAGGTCTTCATTGGATCGGATGCAAATTGAGCAAATAGGAATGGGACAATTACACTGGTCAACTGCAAATTATGCTCCTCTGCAAGAGCGAGCTCTTTGGGATGGTTTAGTGGCAATGTATGATAAGGTTACTATGAACTTGTAGCATATCTTTGTCCAATGAAAATCATGATGAATACCAGCATAAAAATATGTTGTTTCTTCTTCTTGTGTGGATATTTCTTGTCATTCTTGTTGATATGTTTTACACTATTTCCTCTGATTGTTTTTCCCTATGAACTGCTGAAGCTCAATTTTTTCACTTCTTTGAAGTAGAAATATTACCCTCTCATCATTGTAATTGCAATTTGATGTCCAGCTGATGGATATTTTGGGAAACAGGGTTTAGTTCGAGCAGTTGGTGTGAGCAATTATGGGCCAAAGCAGCTACTAAAAATATACAATTACCTGAATGCCCAAGGAGTGCCATTGTGCTCGGCTCAGGTGAATGTTACGTTCTATATTTCCAATTAACTTAAATGTACTTCTGTCAGGTAACAGGGTAAAGTACTTGAACCGTCTTATGATGTCGTGGCCATATTGCTAACTGCTAATAACTACAACAAAAAAAGGCTCAAATAAGTTTCTATCAATTTATATCTTCTTCAGTGTTCTTTGTGTCTTTGTGTGCATATTAAGTGATTACTCAATTTGAGTTAAGTACTTAAGATGAGCAAGTAACTTCTTTGCAATCACTGCAATAATGCATCTTTAAAGAAATTACAAGTATTTTTTCAGTTTTTTCATTGTAGGTAGTGCAATATTTATCGAGTATGCTAAACCCTATGACTTGTCAATTGAGATTTTCCTTTTGATATTTACTATTATAGTGAGTGAACCACTGAAAAATTGACAATACAAATCATTTTCCCAATGGATACCACCAGTCATTGCTTATGAGGATATATACTGAGATGAAATACTAAGTTTTACAAAATAGCTTTTTAATAAAAATTCTTGGGCACTCCTATTACTTTACAAGTAATTTACTGTCACTGATATTACTTTACCAACATTAATTCACAAAATGTTATTATTGGTTTAGAAATTCATTGGATGATTTAAGGTTTCTTAAAACTTATAATTATTTGAATAAAAAGAAGCCTATCCTCGTGTGCCATTCTCATACCCTTATGCAATTTTAATTTATATTTTCTGTTTTGAGATGTAAATCTCATGCCACTCAAAATATCTATTTCAGGTACAATTTTCACTGTTGAGCATGGGAAAAGATCAGATGGAGATCAAGAATATATGTGACTCTCTGGGTATTCGTTTAATTTCGTATAGTCCATTGGGACTTGGAATGCTTACCGGAAAATATAGTCCATCCAATCTGCCAAGTGGACCTCGGTGTGTACATCTTTCCATCTTTTCAATTGTTAGAGCAACTTTTAGATTGTCTTTAGCTGTTAGCAATTTTTTTATGCTTCTCATTCAATATGATGCTGTGATTTTATAGTGGTCTTCTATTTAGACAAATTTTACCAGGACTGGAGCCTCTACTGAATTCACTTAAAGAAATTGCGCAAAAAAGGCGCAAAACTATTCCTCAGGTATTTCATTTTAACTCTCTTTTAGACTTCTTTTAGCATTTATGGTATTTTTGACCCTTACAGACTTATCGCTATCTGAAATATTTTTTCGTATTTAGTATAATTTGTGTGGTCTGTTTCTTACATATTGTGGAGTAATATTATTCCTCAGTGGTGTACTTTGCGTGCAAAATTAATCCGTCAGAGTGNATAAAGGCCGAGTTACCTGATTGGCCTCTTAACAGGCTTTCTGATTATGTCCCTAGAAACCCAAACACACACACACACACACACACACACAAAAAAAAAAGGGCTGAGGGCTTCTTCTCATCGTTCATTTCAGTCATTTAATTTAAGATTCTGTTGGCAGGTTGCGATAAACTGGTGCATCTGCAAAGGTACAATTCCAATTCCTGGAGTCAAGTCAATCAAACAGGCTGAAGAAAATTTAGGTGCCCTTGGTTGGCAACTCACCTCAGATGAGTTACTTCAGTTAGAAAATGGAGCACTTGAATCTCCGCGACAGATGATTCAAAACATTTTTCAGACAAGGTAGATATGATCTATTCATCGATTTTCTTTTTCACTTGGGGGTTTTGGGTGCCAATGCGATAAAGTTGGGTAACCTGAATACATTAAGTGTTACAACCACATTGAGTAACACATCCTTAAAACCGGATTGTAAGGAGAGGGTACTTAGCCCACATGTCAAACCTTAAGAATTTTGAGACGCAATCAGTGTATGTTTGGTGCATGCTACTCTACAATCCACCTTACCAAACAAGTCTTTAGAGTCGTTACTTTTCATCCCTTATTTCAGAATGGATGTCCACAATGACCCATATTTTCAAATAGGGTGTGATTTGCGGCCGTATTAGAGTCATTACATCATGTCAAAGGCTAAGTCGGCTTCTTGTCTTTCTTTAGAGAAATTGGGCACCTTGATAATTTTGTCTGTTTTACCTTCCAACTACAGTTAAACCTTTGGAGTAGAGGCACGCCTGATTTATCAACTTAGAAAGGGACCGGGATTTAAGTTCAGTACATGCCCAATTTATATGTTCTCGTCCAAGCAGCCTGTGTAATGTTCCATCAGATTGAGAGAAAACTCAACAGATTGAAGACTTGCTGCCAAGGAATACTATCTTTAAAGAATCGACAATTTCGACTGAAGCTATACAAGAAAATTGCCATTCCTTGTAAATGATTGTAAATTGCCATTCCTCGTAAATGAGCACACATGCATTACTTTGAGACCGAAGGCATTTCATCAATTGCTAGCCATTTCTCATCTCCGAGTGTTTGAGCAAGTGTTTACATGTATGTACTATTTACATAGCATGTTTGGTACAGTCGACTAGTTAAAAAAATTGACAATTTTGTTACATACTTCTGTGTGTTTTATTACACTTTATGATGTTCAGTCTATCTTATCAAATGTCCTAAACTATTATACAACATTGCTGAAGACCGAGTTTCAAGTTCTCATTCCACTTATTACCCTTTTCGGTCTATCAATTTTGCACATCCATTATGTATGTACATGTTGTTGAGAATTAAAAGCATAATTCTATTTCATCGATGGCAATCAATTTGCAGAAATAAATAACGGTATGCAAGATTTATAAAGATTTACCTTAATGTGAGATTATATTCTTTTTCGTCGTTATTGTAATTTACTATGATGGAAAAAAAAAACTTTATTCTCTAACATCTCTTTCTTCTTTTATAATGATTGTATAAAATTTTATTGATGACTCCTATTTATAAGACAAATTAAGGCAAAGTCGAAATTCACAATGACACAAATTTCTAAACAATCAAAAATGGAAATTTGGTTAGCGATTGCCTCCCTTCCAACCCCCATGTGCAACCTCTATGTGGAGATCGATTCACTTATTAACTCAACATAGCGACAATTATTGAACTCTACAAATGGGTTGGACGGCCTAAATCGACATGCTTGCATTAAGGCCCAATTTAGGCTTGAACGGCTCGAGTACCCACCAATATTGCGAGTTAAATTATAATTGAAATCGAAACTGAATATTATCATAGACTTGTTTGCAAATTAACCCATTAAATTGTTCGTGAAATATAAAAAATAATTTATAAGTAGAATTTACTAGTATAATAAATACATTTTCTACTGTTGTACTTCTAAGTCACAACTTATGTTCTCTTTCCCTAACAACTTATTAATTTTGCATTTGCCTTTTAATTTTCTTACAAATCAAGCATATTCTCGTATTGGGCTGGTGACCTCTTATTCATTTTGACATTTCTAGTTCGAAATAGTTTAATAGAGATGACAATGGATCATGTAGATGAAAAAAATGACTCACTTTTGTCAACCTAATTGATGATTTAGAAGAGATAATTTGAGCTAAAATATGTAAATTATGCTGAAATTGTAAAATATTACTGAAATAATATGAAAATAGTGCTTTTGAATTTAATGGAGAGAGTTTGAAGTGAGTTTTGTACACTTCTTGAGTGCGGTTCATACGGTGACCATTACAATCCCATTTATAATAGAAAATGTGCAAATTTGTATGTTTTACATCAAATCATCTACAGTGCCGACCTTAATGTGTGTGTCATTGATCTAATTTTGATTGATGAGGTCAGCTTCCATGTGCCATGATGGAGCTGACGTTGGGAGTAATCATTACAAAATTGTGATTGGTCACAATTTGGGGGTGCCTCATGATGTTTGCCATGTGTTCTAAAGTAATTGGATTAGATAAATGTGAGAGGGAAATCAGAGTGTAATGATGATGTTCTCAAATGACGGTGGCTATTCCATCCTTTTGAAGACAAATCAATTTGAGAAAGTTGTACCGAATTGAGTTGAACTAAATTAGGAATTCCACCTTAACATGATTACCTTATTCTGAGATTTAAGTTAATTACTTTGATGAGCTCTTAAATTGACGGAGGTCAACGGGTCAAATCGACCTAATTTGACTCATGCTCATCCGAGCTTGGTTCGGCTCATTGGAGATGTTCGGCTTTATCCATTGGTCAATGAGTTAAGTGCTTGTTGACCCATAGGTCCGACTTGACCTATCTCTCATACTGGACTAGTGACGTCTTATTCATTTTGACATTTTTAGTTCAAAATAGTTTAATAGAGATACAACGAGTCAAATCGACCCAATTCGATTCATGCGCATCCAAGCTTGGTTTGGCTCATTGGAGGAGTCCGGCTCGACCCATATGTCAATGATTCGAGCGCTTGTTGACCAAGAGGCCAAACCCTGCTCAGCCCACATGGACCCACGACTCGGGGCTCACGTCGACTCACCAAGCTGAGCTAGTTTAGATATCAGTCGGAGCAAGTCCGTGCAACTAGAACAGTCCGAACCCATTGCTACCCCTACTTGGTCAGCTTCGCCAAAACCGTATGTGTTCTATTTTCACATGGCATCTTCCTCTCTTGCTCTCTCACTAGGCACTCTCCAAAGTTTCTCTCACCCTTGCTTCAATCCCTACATTTCGTTGACTTCGCATTCTTTTACTGTTAAATCCCTCAGCTCGCTGAAATCGAACCCCAATTTGAGGAAATTTTTAAGTGCAGAAGTAAAGCATCAACTGCCGACATTGTGACTCTCAATAGCAAACCCAAGGTAAGTGTTTGATTCCGAGGAGGATCTGGCCGGATCGCTTGCTAAGTACACTGCCGACTTGGCGAATAAGTATGCGAAAGATAGAGATTATTTCACCGTTGTTTTGTCCGGTGGTTCTCTTGTCAAGTCTCTCAGGTAAAAAAATGATTTGCTAAATTATAATTTTTTTTTTTTTTGCTGTTGCACGTTTCATTTTACATGGCAAGATTTTTATGATTGTTGTTGGAATTTAAGGAAATTGGTGGAGCCACCGTATGTTGATTCAGTGGATTGGTCGAAATGGCACGTGTTTTGGGTGGATGAGTGAGTGGTTCCAAAGGATCACCCTGACAGCAATTATCTCCTTGCTAATGTTGGATTTTTATCTAAGGTAATCATGAATTCCTTTTTAATATTCAAATTCGGTTCAAACAATGCAATCTTTAATATGGTTTATGTTAATTAATTCATGTAGGAATCGAAATAGCATGAATTGAGTTGTAGTTTAGGTAAAATATTGGGCACGAACATTTGATAAATGCTCCAAAGAAATTGCAGAGGTTGTATTGGTGAAACTGTTTGGATTGCAGAAAACGGCTAAATATGCCTAACCTTGATTGATTACAAAGAAAGAAGTAATTTCCTTAATCATCAACAGTTTAATGCATTTTTATCTTTCTGTTGCTTTATTTTACCTTTCGGCTCCATCATCCATGGGCCATGTACACCTCTCTTCAATATTGCTGAATCATCACAATCTTTTCTGCTTTCAAAGCATCAGTCTTACTGGTCTGATATGGAGTACAAGAAGGATCTCCTGCTTAGATAGAAAAGTAGCAATAGTTAATGAAATATTTGCTGCATTATTCATCGTGCTACATGTAGCCAGTTCTATTTTCAGCACCAGGATTTACTCATTCACTTTCTTGATGAGGTGAAGTTATTGATATTTCGAGAGATGATTTCTCTGATGTCAAAGAGTCTTGAGTCATTAAGTTATTGATATGTATGGATGAAGCATTGGTACTGTATAGCATAGTATAAATGTCGGTGGGTGGGTACTTGAAACCTCTCTTCGTAGGTGGTAAAATCACTTTCTTTTTTGGTCTATTTCCACTTGCAGGTACCAATTCCTGCTGGTAATGTATATGCTATAAATGATGCACTGTCAACTGAGGTTGCAGCGGATGATTATGAGACCTGTCTCAAGCATTTGGTTAATAGATCAATCTGATGCTAGTGGGTTCCCGAAATTTGATCTAATGCTATTGGGTATGGGCCCCGATGGACATGTGGCTTCTTTATTTCCTGGACATCCCCTTTGCCAGGAAAATGAAAAGTGGGTTAGGTTTATTAAGAACTCGCCAAAACCACCTCCAGAAAGGATTTCTTTCACCTTTGCAAATATAGCACTTGTTGTAGCAGGTGCTGGTAAAGCAGATGTAGTGCATGACGCGCTTGTTGATGGTTCAAATTCTGATAAGCTGCCCGTGCAAATGGTTACGCCACAAGGGGAATTGACATGGTTTTTGGACAAGGGAGCGGCTTCAAAACTGCATGCCTGAAGTTTGTTTCAGTGATCAGTTAACAAAATTTGTTTTGTGTCAACTGAGATGTTAAGTGATAGTTTAATGTACTCGGACATTTTGTAATTTTCTAATAAGGTCCCGTTTGATTGTCACATTTTCATCCGAGGAAAACGAATTTCATTTTGACGTTTTGATTGCAACGTGGAAATGAAAACTAAATTTCAATGTACAACCACTTTAAGTTGCATTTTCTTTGTTTTCATGAAAAACGAATTCCTATGGGGTTTTGTGAATTTTTATTTTCCAACTAACGTGGAATTGAAATTTCTTTCCACCTTTATCTATCAAACGGATCCTAATAGTTTTTGGTCCGAGGTTTCTTCATTTTTTCTACTTAAAGTTCAAAATTTTCTTCTAAAACTTTCTATTGCAGTCCCATCTCTTAGCTTTCTGACGAAGTTTAACTAACTCTATGATGCCAGTATAGATTCAGATCTCTTAGGCCAGCTAGGCCCGTGCAAATGGAGAACCAAGGAAAAGAAGTTTCTTGATCACTGACTCAAACCGTGGTCAAATTCGTATCCAACTAAGGAAGGACGTATGTTTACCGAGAATTGAAGGTGGATTGGGGATAAGAGACATTAA
>CAIGRB010155917.1:0-16687 GCA_903798255.1 Fraxinus quadrangulata
CGAGAATCAGCAAAGGAATTTGCAAAATTCATCAAATGTATAATTCTTATGACAGTTTCTATCTAAACACAAAGTAGATATGTGGTAGGAATTGAAATTGTTTTATTTTTCGTTGTGTATGATTAAATAAATTCCCAACAGATTCAGTATTTCAGTGTGGACTGCAAACACAAATATCTCATGCCCCACAGACCTATGAACTTACAGTAAACTTTTTTCGTTTATGACAAAGTATTAACCTCTTTATACTTACCTTTTTTGGTGCTTTTGCTAGGAGAATTCTTGCCCTAGTTATGATACCAAAATGCCCCAGACCTCCTAGAAGTAGAACTGCATAAAATAATTTTGAATTCATTGTCTCTGGAGCAAGTCATAAAGTCCCCTTTACCTAAACCAGACAAATGCCAAAATGTCATAGCCTCATGAACCATGCAAAACTTGCATATACCTGTAGAGGTGCTGTTTCAAGATTCTGTCATTCACATAAAATATACATATATAGCATCTCCGTGTCAGACATGTGTCGGATATCAATATTCCTTGAACACTCTATTATTATCATTTTTTTTAATCTGAAATATTATGTATTATTAATTCAAAGTTATTAGTAAATAAAAAATATATACTCATATTTAAAAGATTTCAACAAAACATTTACTATACAAATGAAGAATTTTAAAGAATTTAATCAACGTGTCAGTGATATGTCATGTCAGTGTTTTTTTTTAAATCGCGTGCTGGTGTATGCTACGTGTATTGTGTCATACACACGTGTACATGTCGATGCTTTTTAGATATACATATAAAGTCATGAATATGTGTCATTAGCTATGGATACTATGTACCTAACACATGCAGGTATATAATCATTTGACAAATTTCTAATCGAGTGAATCCTACCTAGAAGATCTTCCAAGTACCTAGAAATCACAATCCAATTTTGAATACTATTCAACCATAAAAGCTCATAAGCTAGGTGATGTAGGGATGCATCCATTTGTTGCTGATACGAGAAGTGAAACCAAAACCTATGTTTCTTGGGATGACGACTTGGGAATCTACCTCAAGCACTATTGTTAAATGAAGCCGTGTAAGTGCCACTTTTGTTGTCACTTAACAAATGTTTTTGGTTACCATTTAATCACATGTTTTTGATTGAGGTCTGATTACGCCCAAAGAATAATGCGGTAGTTGTAGTGCAGTTTTGAGGTGTCGCATCCACAAGGAGATGAAAAATGCTTAAGGGCCCCAAAAATGGATGAGTTATCGTCTTCAATGTGTATTAAAATCCAATGTTGAAAGGTGAAATTAGAATTAATAATTTGAGGCAATGAAGCATCAGAATTCCCTCAATTGGATTGGATCATTCACATCAATTATTTCATTTTTATAACGTAATTAGAAGCTTTCATCCCGACACTCTAATAGGAAGATATATCATGAAAATCAATTTAATTTACAAATGTAATCCTAGATTCGAGGCTTATGATATATTCGCGCAATTTTATTGGAACAAGATCAAAGATCGACCATATACATCAAGCATAATGCAGTAATCAATCCGCCAATAAAGTGAAATTGAGATTAAAATTCAACAACTAGTTCAATCTAGTGATAGAAAAAGTATGACTGGATCTATAAAGGATTTAATAATTGTTAAATGAATCTCAACAAAAAGTAATTGAAATTGAAATTCAAGAAATAGTTTGATTAAACAATGGAAAAAGTATGACTGAATCCATGAAAAATCTAGTAATTATTAAACCGATTTCAATATAAATTCATTAAAAAAAAGTCTAAACCCTAAGATTATTCAACAAGAAAATATCAATTACATGAAATAATACATGTGAAATCACCATATCCAATTGAGTTCCTCCCTTACTTCACCAAGATTGTTAGTTCTTCATGAATTTCTTGAGCCCAAAATCAATGGAAGAATGATGAATAATGAAGAATGAGGCGTTCTGGACAGATCTCCCCCGGTTTAGAGTTTCAAAACATGAATTTATAGTTGTTTCCATAAGTGGTTGACTTAAATTCGGAAACCAAAATTTTCTCCCCGTTTTGGCTTGAGACGCTTGCCTAGCGTAAACTAGGGCGCGAGCCTTAAGGATTTTAGTGCTGCTTGCAGCGTTTTTGAGCCATAACTTTGTCTTTCGATGTCTGATTGAGGTGATTCAAGATGCACTGGAAAGATAACTTAAAGTACTACAAATTTTCTTTAGATAAATCTTCTAATTTGATCATTTTTCATGTCAAAACCTAGTCTCAATGTGAGGCTGAAAATCGGTGCAAAACCTTTCAACTTGAAAGTTGATATGTGATAATGTCTTGACTATATTTTATCCATTTGACTCTTTTCCTTATCCAATTGACCTTTAACACTCAAATCTTCACTCCATCGCCCATCTATGGATTATTTGCAACTTAGCCCCTAAACTTACGTTTTTCTCCATTTTGGTCCTTTTTCACTTGTTTCTCCTTTTTTTGATACATTCAACCCCTTTGTCCTGCAAAACGTAAATTATATAGAATTAAGCTATATTCCAACATACTAATTAATAATTTTCCATAGTTTGACAGTTAGATAAGTCCCAGTTCCAGATTGGATACATGTTTTGTAAAGTTAGGCTAGTTTGAACCTATTACAAGTTAATGTATTGTCAAGTATTGTTTAGTGGTAGTAGGTAGGATAGTTTTTGGTAGAAAATATTTTTGAATTGTATCCAAGTATGGTTTATATATACCATCAGCCATGTAGCCTCAAGTTATTGGGGTGAATGAAAAGTCTATGTTTATCTCTTCTCATGTTTGCTTAAAAACCATCAGTGGTATCAGAGCATTTTTTTTAATCTTAGAAAGGTTGTAAAGTATCTTAGAAGGGTTGTAAAGGGCTGAAGAACTAAACAAACCGGTAAGAAATTTCCATACCGGTAAGAACTTTATCAACAGCCCTAAGAGAAAACCTTTCATTATATCAGTAAGAAGATGGCTTCAGGCAGTTTCTCAGCACCCTTACCCTCAGTACTTACAAGTGAGAACTATGATTTTTGGGCTACAAAAATGAAGGCTTATTTGAAAGACTATGACTTGTGGGAGATCACAGAATCTGGAGCAGAGCCACCACCATTTAGAGCAAATCCAACTATAGCTCAGCTGAAGCAACATAGTGAGGAGGTAGCAAAAAAGTTTAAGGCCTTATCTTGCATTCAATCAGCCATCTCTGATGCAATCTTTACCAGGATCATTACTTGTAGAACATCAAAGGAGGCTTGGGACAGGTTGCTTGAGGAGTTTAGAGAGAATGCAAGAACCAAACAAATGCAGGTTCTCAATCTTAGAAATGAGTATGAAATATTGAAGATGAAGGATGCTGAATCAGTTAAAGACTTCTCATATAGGTTTATGAATGTGGTGAACAAAATAAAGTTGTTAGGAGATGAACTACCTGATAAGTGTGTGGTAGAAAAGGTCCTTATCAGTCTGCCATAACCTTATCTGAGCTTTTAAATGCCTTGCAAGAAACTGAGCAAATGAGGTTATTTAGGTAGGAAGAACAAGTTGAAGGAGCCCTATTTGTCAAGGGAAAATATAAAGCTCAAACAAGCTTTGGAGTGAAGAAGCATCAACCTGAAAAGAAGAAGGGTGAATGCACCAGAACTGAAGGCAAAAATAAAGGTTATCCCCATGTCCTCATTGTAAGAAGAGCACGTAAACAGTTTGGACATGTTCAAAAAGTTTGTAAAAATCAGAAGGAAAAGAAGGATACTCAGCAAGCTCAGGTTGCAGAAATTAACCAGCAGGAGAAACATCTATTTACAACTTTGAATGTGAAGACTTGCAACAGTAATGAACCGTGCCTATTAGACAGTGGATGTACTTACCATATGACCTCCAATTCCAGTATTTTTGTAAAGCTAGATGAAGGCTACAGATCAAAGGTTAAGGTTGGGAATGGAGAGTTTGTAGAAGTGAATGGAATTGGTAAAATTTCAGTACAGACTTCATCAGGTACCAAGTATATTTTTGATGTTTTATATGTTCCAAATATTGATCAAAACTTGATAAGTGTTGTTCAATTGATTGATGAAGATTATACATTCATATTTAAAGATAAGAGATGCACTATATTTGATCTAAAAAATCAAGAAATAATGACCATTGGCATGAGGAATAGAAGCTTCCCTTTAGAATTGAAAAATGTAAGTGATCAAGAACTTGCAGGCACTGTTATTGAGTCTTCTTTACAGCATAAAAGATTTGGAGATGCTAATTACACATCACTCAAACAAATGCATGATTTGGAGTTGGTTGAAAATCTGACTGAAATCAGTAAAGATGATGGATGTGTGTGTGAAATATGTCAATTGGGAAAGCAAAATAGATTGTCATTTCTTAAAAATCAGTCTAGAAGGGCTTCAAGTAACCTTTAGCTGATCCATTCTGATGTATGTGGTCCAATGAGAACACCTACTCTAAATGGTAGCAAGTATTTTGTGTTATTCATTGACGATTTGATAAGGATGTGCAGGGTATATTTTCTGAGGCTAAAATTTGAAGTTTTTGGTGTATTTCAAAGGTTTAAAAACTTGGTAGGAAATGAGAACAATTGTAGAATAAAGGCCATAAGATCGAACAATGGAACGGAGAATTGCTACAGCCAATTTGACAATTTTTGTGAAGAAATGGCGAAAAAACATCAGCTACCTGTTCCCTATTCTCCACAACAGAATGGAGTATGTGAAAGAAAGAATATAACGGTTATTGAGATGGCTAGATGTTTGATGACTGAGAAGAAAGTTCCAAGGGAATTCTGGGCAGAAGTTGTGAATACTGCAGTGTATCTTCTTAATAGATTACCTACAGTTTCATTGGACAAAATGACCCGTCCTGAAGCTTGGTATGGAACTCAACCTGATGTCTCTCATCTGAAAGTATTTTGGAGCCTCTGTTTCACTCATATACCTGATGTGAAAAAGGATTAATTGAGCCAAAAAGCTGAGGTTGGAGTGCTAGTTGGCTACAGTAGTAATGCCAAAGGCTATAGAGTGTTCAACCCTCATAGCAAGAAGGTAATTTCCAGCATTGACATCAAAGTAGATGAAGCAGCTTCATGGAACTGGGAATTATCTGTATGCAATCAACCTTAAGTTTTAAATGTTATTCCACTAGCAGATGAAACTGATGTTAATGAAGAAGAAGAGAAAATTGATAATGATTCTGATTCTGAAAATGAAATACTCAGGACTAGACCACCAGCTGATGTGTATGCTAGATGTAATACAGCTCAATTGGAGCCTTCAAACTTTGCTGAAGCTGAGAATTCTGAAGAGTGGATGGCTGCAATGAATGATGAGCTAAAACATGATTAAGAAGAATGAAACATGGGTGCTAGTAGAGAGGACAAAAAAATAAAAATGTTATTGGATTTAAATGGGTATACAAAACTAAACTAAACTGTAATGGATCAATCAACAAGGTAAAAACCAGGCTAGTTGTGAAGGGATATGCTCAAAAATTTGGCATTGACTTCACAGATACTTTTGCACCAGTGGCATTCTATGAAACTAACATATTACTTTTTTCTATTATTGCTGAAGGAGGTTGGAAAATTTATCAGTTGGATGTTAAATCAACCTTCTTAAATGGCTACTTAAATGATGAGATATTTGTTGAACAAACTGAAGGCTTTCTTATGGTTTAAGCGGAGGATAAAGTCTATCTGTTGAAGAAGGCCTTGTATAGCTTGAAACAGGCTCCAAGAGCTTGGTATACCAGAATAGATAAACATTTGTGCTGTCTTGGTTTCATCAAAAGTCTTAAAAAACAAACACATTGTACAAAGTATTTGCAGGAAGAAGTGATTGTCATCTCCTTATATGTTGACGACCTTCTAATAGCCGACATAAATCAAGTTTTAATTGAGTAAGTAAAAGATGAAATAAAGTAGGCATTTGAGATGACTAACTTTGGGAAAATGCAGTATTTTTTCAGCATGGAAATAAATCTGTCTCAAGAAGGAATTTTTGTGTCAAAGAAGATATGCTTAGGAGATGCTAAAGAAATTTAGCATGGAAAACTGCAAACCAGTGAGCACTTCCTTGATGCAAAACTTAAAGTTAATGAAGGGTGATGGAAGTAAAAAGATGAAAAGATTTATAGACGCTTGGTGGGAAGCCTCTTGTATTTAACCATTACAAGACCAAGCATGAACTTTGTTGCAAATCTACTTTGCAAGATTCAGACAAGAACCAAGTGAAATACATTTCTAAGTTGCAAAGAGAGTTCTTAAATACATCAAAGGGATTGCAGATATGGGAATCTGGTTTAGAATGCCAGAAATACTAGACTTGATTGGCTATACAGATAGTGATTGGGCAGGTTCCTTTGATGATATGAAGAGTACTTCAAGTTATGTTTTTGTTACTTGGGATCAAATGTTATTTGTTGGAAATCAATGAAACAGAAGACAGTAGCTTAATCTACTGCAGAGACAGGGTATATTGTAGTTTCTGAGGCAACTAATCAAGCAATTTGGTTGAGGAAAGTTTTGGAGGATCTTAACTATAAACAATCTGATGCAACTATCATTTATTGTGTTAACCAATCAGCAGTTGCAATGGTTAAAAATCTGGTGTTTCATGGAAGGAAAAAACACATCCAGATCAAGTATTTTGGAATCAAACAAGCACAAGAACATTTTGAAGTAAAGTTGGTGCACTGTTGTTCCATTGATCAATATGCCGATATTTTGACTAAGGCATTACCAAAGGAAAGATTTAAAACACTAAGAAAATATCTTTGCGTTTCTAACAAAAGTGTCAATGAGGAGTATTAAATGAAGCCGTGTAAGTGACACTTTTATTGTCACTTAACAAATGTTTTTGGTTACCATTTAGTCACATGCTTTTTATTGAGGTCTAACCTATGTAATGATGTAAAGTTAAGCTAGTTTGAACCTACTACAAATTAATGTATTGCCAAGTATTTTTTAGTGGTAGTAGGTAGGATAGTTGTTGGAAGAAAAGATTTTTGAATTGTATCCAAGTGTGGTATACATATACCATGAGCTGTGTAGCCTCATGTTATTGGGGTGAATGAACATTCTCTGTTTTTCTCTCCTCGTGTTTGTTTAAAAACCATCAACTATTTATTTGGACTTTACATTGAAAATTCCCTTACGAAGTAGTCACACCATTGTATTCAATTCATGCTTCAAATCAGTAGTAAGAAATATACATACTACAAAAGAATCTAGAATGTACACGTGATAACATCCATTCAAAACATTGCTAATCTGAGGACCATAGATGAAGGTTTGCCACTGATTCTAGCGTTAGAAAGCGTACCCCCAACAGTTAGGTACAAATAGTCAGTCCATGAAACAGGTGCAAGGCCGTGTTGTAGGGTGGCATTCAATGGATCAATCCACAGCTGTTCACCACCAACATCTGTATAATTTCCTGATGTAGAAACCTTAATTCCATTCCCATTTTTATAGTGTTTCTTTAAAGAAAGCATATTCACCAACACCCCATTATATGCCATGGCCCGTACTCTAGTAGAATGTCCATGGCCCTATGCTGCCACATTAAATGGGAGGGGACATTCGTTAAAGAATTTGGTAAGCTCGATAATATCGTCAATAGATGTAAGAAAAAGAACTGTTGAAGGAATTTCTTTAACAATGTTTCCATAGTCGGATGAGGAGAGTCCAGTGGCTTCAAAATCATAACGAAGCTTAGCCCTGACACCAAGGAAGTCGATTTTAGAAGCAAGCTGTGAATTGTTTGATAGCCTTAACTTCCCTATAATGGATTATAAGTGTATTTTTGTACACTTATTGAGGCCATATCACTAAACTTTTTTGTCGTTTTAATATTGGATTTTACTTAACTTGGGTTAATTTTATCTTATTTCAGTTTCGAACTCTTTTCTAAGCAATTGGAAAAGAAAAAAAAGGATCAATTGACCAATGGATGGTAGTTTGTGAACTAATATGCATTTGAGTAAAAATTGAAGTACTAAAATCGAAATAGTTTAATGTAGAGGACCAACATGGAAGAAAGAATGATGACAATGACTAAAAGGAAAATTCGATTGGGGGGGAGGGGGGAATGAATTGGAAAAGGAGGCAAATAACAAATCAAGATCAAGTTCAAGATTGAATTCAAGAATATTTGGGTGATGAATAACCTTTATATCTTTTGCTTTCTTCTTTATGACATGTCAGACTAGATTTATTTGTGTTAGGAGAACAATGAACCTTATAATATGAATTTCTAATCTTTTGTTTTACATATTTTAAATTGAGAACTCGTTTTTGAATTTTGAATGATTTACATGATTATCTTTTCCCTACGATTATTGTACACGGTAATTGTATGAATTTTGTGACTTATTTTATGCATTCGAAAGAAAGAAATATACTGCTATACTCTATATGAATCTTTAAGTGTTCATAAAAAAGAATCATATACTCTTATATGTTCGAATCCATCATAGAAATATAGTCGGGTCATATATGAAAGTAGATTTAACATTACTCGAGAGAAATTGTTAAATAAAACAGGAATATTGATTCTTCAAAATTCAATCGCGACGTCAAAGTATAGAACTAAGCTTAAAATTATTATTACATGAGATGATACTTTGCATAAGTAGATTATTTTACAATAATTAAAATTGAACAAAATCGATCTCTGTGGGACCATACTTGTACTCATCCACTTTATTACATGTTAATGAACCGTACACTTGCGGTGGTTTTAATTCAAAAGATATTTTTTGTGAACAATGTATATTAACCGACTTGCGATGAAGAAGACAATAAAATGTGCACGAATTAGACAAGGACTAGCCATTTTTAGAGAGAGAAAATGAAGATTGAAATTTAAGAAAGATATATGATTGCATGATATAATCTTATGAATGAAGGTGTATTATATAGAGAGAGAAATTTGCCTTAAACTGTTGATTTGTGAATCTTGGACATGTATTCGCTAGCACTGTAGCAAACAAGAAATCTTGACATACTGTACAACTACTAATTATCAAATATACGAATTAAATTGAAGATTTCTTATACTTTTTTGTCCAAAACTTCATGACGTTATCCTGTTAACCGTTTCTAACGGAGACCGTTTATAGAAACGTATCTCAAGCTTCCCTACATTTTAGGAGCTTTTGAAATGGTCCACATAACTTCCTTCAGAGTCTTCATCACGTTCATGGAGCAGTTAAAAAATTCCCATGATAGAGCAGTTAAAACTCCCCATGATAATCTGAAACAGTGGAATACTTGATACGTAGCCACCAAAAGCTTGACGGGAGCTTGGTTATAAATACTATAGTTTGGTCCCCAAACTCATTCACTCAATCTCCTTTAGTTTTGACCATCTAATTAAAGTGTCAGGGGTTTGGAAGTGCCAAACCAATGAGAAAAGTAGCGTCCTAGGCGACACCAATGGCTGGAGGTACCGTTTCTTGAGAACTACGGTCTTTATTTTGATTCCTTAAGTGTTTATTTTGCATTATAAAATTGTTAAAATTCTAACATTTGGTATCAGAACCATTTTTATTCTCTGCCATGGTGTTTTTAGTGATGCTATGTTCATCTTTGTTTTTGCCGAAAGTTTGAAAATAAAAAAAATATCAAGTTTTGAATTATGGATGTTTTCTTATTCAAAAAAAAAATAAAATAAAATAAAATTATATGATGTAAAAATCATGTGTAAATTGTTAGAAATCATGTGGAAATTGTTAAACTTTATCTTATTAAAATATGAGAAATGTCCATGGAATTGTTAGTATTAATCCAGTCTAAAGGTTGATGACAACTAAAACTACATGTCATTTTGCACTTTCTTTAAAACAAACCGTATGTGGCTGAAAGTCTTATGTGTTTTTAAATGGCCCAAGCTCTTTGTGCTAATATTAAAATATTACTAACGTGTAGTTTAAAAGGGTTCTTAGATTTGTTTTGCCCATATATGGTTAATACATGGCTGAAAAATGGGCCCAGACTATTTGTGCCTTTCATTGTTAATTTGCCGACGTATGATTAATGCATGGTTGATTCTGTTTTCGTATTTGATTTAATTATATGCGATTTGGATAACTGTTATACAAATTTATTGATTGTGCTCCTATTGATTCTGCGTGAATTGTTTATTTCTGTTCTTTATTAATATATGCAATTTTTAGATGAATATATATATAGTTAAAGGCATGAAATTAAATGTTATGCATAATATTATAGTTTTAATTATGCTCATTTTATGAGAATATTTGTGCATAATCATAACATATCAGTAGTTAAAATTACGTAATTCATAACTGTTCTCATATTAAGTTAGTCTTTATGCGATTAAATGTCTAGTGACTCATATAATTTTAATTAATTAGAGAATAGCCACAACATCTTTAATTAAATAAAGTTATATGTCATGATTTATTACGATCACATAAAGAATATTAGACATTAATTGTAATTAATTCTACTAAATATAATAAATTTTATCCCATAAGAATTTTTATTATGTTTATATAATTAATTAGGATAAAATATCAAGTTATTCATAACTTACCCACATGAATTATTAATTAATTAAATAACTTGATAGTTTTATCATAAATAATAATTGAATCTACTTGAATTAAAAATTTAGCCCACAGGCATTTTTATGTAGAATAGTAATTGAATCATAAAGTTTAAGCATGATTTACATTGGTAAAGAATGATATTTTGTTTAGGCCTCAATTTTTAACATAATCATGTAAGCTATAATTTCATACATTCGTACAATCTACAAATTTCTCTGATATTCGTTATGATATCCATGAACTTAAGGAAGATAACTACAAGGTCTGGAAGGAGATAGTTCTTCTTCATTTGGGATGGATGGACATAGACTATGATATTAGGAAAGACGAATCACTAGCTATTACTGATACCAGCACTGCAACAGACATCACGCTTTATGAATGATGGGAGTGATCTAATCGCCTCAGCATGATATTCATTAAGACTTGAATTTCTGCTAGTATCCGTGGTTCTATTGATATGCATGAAAAGGTCAAAGACTTGTTGAAAGCCATTGAGGATCAATTTGTCACTTTAGACAAGGCACTAGCAAGCACATCATGCAAATGAGGGATATTCTGGCTCAATTGAAGAAACTCAAGGTTGAAATTTTGATTCTTTCCTGGTACACTACATCCTGAACTCCCTTTTACACCAATATGGACCCTTCAAAATCTCATACAACACACATAATGATAAATGGTCAATTAATGAACTTATGACCATGTGTGTTCTAGAAGAAGAGAGACTGGTGATGAAACATAGAGAAAGTGCAATGTTGGCAATGCATGGAAAGGGCAAATATCAAGCTAATCAGAAAGGAAAAGGTAAACTACCTCCCAAGCTGGTATCAAGAAAGATTCAAAGTGTTTCTTCTGTAAAAAGAAGTGAAACATGAATGCGCCAAGTTTCAGATATGGCTTGCGGACAAAGGTAATCCAATCTCATTTTTTTGTTATGAATCTAATATGGTTAATGTCAATTTTAAAGTTAGAAAAGACCTTTTATGCTCTAAGTTTTTTCCGAAACTTGATTTCAGTTTCAAGGCTTGTACCTTTTAAATATTCCTTTAATTTTTTAGATTCATCTTTCAATTTATTTTATAAATCTGATTGTGTTGGGAATGGTACATTGTCTGATGGCCTTTACTACATTAATTTACAAATTAATGCCACTTATGATTCAATGCATCTTCATACCGGTGCTAAAAGATATGTTATTAATGAGGATTCCTCTAAATTATGACACCGGATATTCGGTCATATCTCTATAGAAAGAATGTTAAAAAATTAGTAAATGAAGGGGTACTTAATACTTTGGATTTTACTGATTTTGAGATTTGTGTAGACTGCATAAATAAAAAACAAACCAATAAGTCAAAGATAGGTGCCAATAGAAGTTCAGCATATTTGAGATCATACATACTAATATATGTAGTTTAGACATGGACTCAAATGGTTACAAATACTTCATCTCTTTCATAAATGATTACTCACGATATATGCATCTCTACGTGCTTTATAACAAGAATAAAGCATTCGATGCCTTTAAGATCTTTAAGGCTGAAGTAGAGAAACAATACGTAAGCAAATTAAGATTGTGAGATTAGATAGAGGTGGATAATATTACGGTAGATATACAGATGATGGACAAACACCTAGTCCATTTGCAAAGTTTCTTCAAGAGCATAGGATTGTTGCCCAATATACAATGCCTGGTTCACTGGACCAAAATGATGTAGTAGAAAAAAAATCAAACATTATTGGACATGGTATGGAGAATCCTTAGTAGCTCCAATCTTCTTAAATCCTTGTGGGCTGAAGCACTTAAGATGACAGTGTATATATTGAACCAAGTTCCAACCAAGGTTGTTCATAAAATGCCATTTGAATTATGAAAAGGTTGAAAACTGAGTTTGCGACATATGCGCGTTTGGAGATGCCTATCTGAAGTGAGAATTTATAATCCACAAGAGAAGAAGTTGGACCCATTGACTATTAGTGGGTATTTCATTAGATATGCTGAAAGGTTGTAGATTTTATTGTCCATCTCATAGCACTCAGATTGTGGAATCAAGAAATGCAAAGTTTCTTGAAAATGACTTGATCAGTAGGAGCGATCAAACTAGGAACATAGTTTTTGAGAAGGATCATTTAGAATCTCAACCGTCTACCTCAAGTGATATATTTGTTATTGTTTATAGCACAAGTACAAACTGGTGTTGAACAACAAATCATTGAAGTTTTACAAGCTACTTACGACATTCCAGTAGATCAGTTAGTTCAAAAGTTGCCAAAAACTCTTGAACAAGGAGTTGAACCACACACTTATCAGGAATATGATGGTACAACATTAAGAAGATCTATTAGACCAAAGAGATCAGCAATTGTGTATTTGTAAGAATCTAACTACAATATTGGAGCCGAAAATGATTCCAAATTCTTTTCACAAGCCATGAGTAGCAAACAATTAGAATTATGGTACAATATCATGAAGGAAGAGATGAATTCTATGAAGAGTAATGAAGTCTGGGATCTTGTTAAGTTGCCTAATGGTGTTAAAGCCATTGGATGCAAGGTAACACTGAGAGATACAAGGCAACACTCGTTGCTAAGGGATTTACTCAGAAGGAATCGATTGATTACATGATGACTTTCTCTCTTGTATCTAAGAAAGATTCCTTGCACATTATTTTGGCATTAGTAGCTCATTTTGACTTAGAATTGTAACAAATGGATGTGAAAATTGCATTTCTCAATGGAGATATAGAGGATGAGGTTTACTTGAAACAACCTCAAGGATTCCCCTCTAGTGATGGTGTTCAATTGGTTTGGAAGGTCAAGAAATCCATATATAGTTTAAAACAAGCATCCTGCCAATGGTATTTGAAATTCCATAATTTAATTTCTTCATTCGATTTTGTAGAAAATATTATGGATCAGTGTATATACGAGAAGGTCAATGGGAGTAAAATTTGTTTTTTTGTTTTGTATGTGGATGACATTTTACTAGCAACCATTGATAAGCATTTGCTACATGAGGTGAAACAATCCATCTCTAAAAATGTTGACTTGAACGATATGGGTGAGACATCTTATGTCATTGTCATTAAGATCCATAGAGACATATTTCAAAGTACCTTGGGTATGTCTCAAGATGCCTGTATCAATAAAGATTTAGAGAGATTTCAGATGAAGGATTGTTCACCAAGTGTAGCCCCCATTGTGAATGGTGATAGGTTCAATTTGAACCAGTGCCCGAAGAACGACCTTGAAAGAGAACAAATGAAGAACATTCCATATGCTTATACTGTAAGAAGCCTAATGTATGTTCAGGTCTGCACAATATCTAACATTGCATTTACTAAAGGAATGTTAGGACGATATCAAAGTGATCCAAGTTTAGACAACTGGAAAGTTGCAAAGAAAGTAATGAGGTACTTTCAATGAACCAAAGAACCAAAGAATACATACTTATGTATAGACGGACACACAATCTAGATGTAATTGGATACTCAGATTTTGACTTCACTAGCTATATTGATTCATGCAAATCAACATCGGGATACATTTTTTTAATGGTCAATGGAGCTATATCATGGAAGAGTGCCAAATAGACTTTGCTGTTACTTCTACTATAGAAGCTGAATTCATCTCTTGTTTTGAGGCTACTTCACATTGTGTATAGCTTAAGAGTTTCATTTCTAGGATTAGAATTATGGATTTTATCTCTAGGCCATTAAGAATGTATTGCGACATTTCAGCTGCTGTTTTTATGGCCAAGAACAACAATAGTGAGAGTCGAAGTAAACACGTCGACATTAAGTATTTAGCCATAAGATAACGTGTTAAAGAAAAGAAAGTGGTCATTAAGCATGTAAGCACTGAGTTAATGATAACTAATCCCTTGACTAAGGGCATGCCACCATTGAAATTCAATCATCATATAGTGAATATTGGACTTGGATCTATTATGTAATTTTTCATTGTATGAACAATGTTATTTTAATGAAATTATTACTTATTGTGATGTTTTTCTCATGTTTATGTGCACCTTAATTTTGAGAAAATTCATCTGTATTGGACCAAGAATGAACATAGGGTTTATTCATTAAGAAATTATTGCTACTTAAATTATAATAGTTTAGAAATAAATACATTGTAATGAATGGAAGGTAATACTCATCATTAGATGACCTATCACCATGATTCGTGTATTTATTACTTAAATGCAGATTATCGATGGGTTTAAGATGAGGCATTAAATAAGAAGTGTGGACCAAGTGGGAGAATGTTAACCATTTCTCATGGAGATTGTTTGTAGAAACGCGTCTCAAGCTTCCCTTCATTTTACGAGCGTTTGAAATTGTCCACACAACTTCCTTTACAGTCTTCATCATGTTCATGAAGCAGTTAACACTTCCCATGATAATCTGAAACAATGGAATACTTGACACATAGCCACCAAAAGCTTGATGGGAGCTTGGCTATAAATACTATGGTTTGGTCCCCAAACTCGTTCACTCAATCTTCTTTAGTTTTTCACCATCTAATTAGAGAGGAGTTTGAAAGTACCAAACCAGTGAGGAGAAAAGTAGTGTCCTAACATGGGCGGCATCAATGGCTAGAGGTACTATTTTTTGAGAACTACGGTCTTCATTTCAATCCCTTAAGTGTTTATTCCACATTATAGAATTGTTAAAACTCTAACATATAGTGTTTGTAATAAAATCTTGTTGTGAACATATGTTCAATATATAAGTAAGAGTCTTTTCAAGAAATTCATTAAATACAATATACTCTCTACTTTAGAGAGTTAATATTTAAAAAATAAAACTCTATAATAAGCTCTCTATTTTAAAATTTTAAAATATAGAGCAAGTTTGACTCCAAATTTAAAAAAGAAAAGGTGACTCTGTATTATTAATTTACAATAATTGCATTTAATGAGATACAAATTTTCAATACTCTATTTTTTGAATTGATTAACCATTCACATAGAGACGTTTTGAGGTTCCCTTCGAAATGAGACATGGAAGGAAGCCACCACGAAGACGTTTCAAAAGTTATGAAGGAAGATATATATATATATATATATGTGTGTGTGTGTGTGTGTGTGTGTGTGTGTGTTAAATAAAATATGAGGAGAGATCAATAAATATTTTGTGAGAAAAGCAAAATAAAGAGTTAAATAAGAGTGTTGTTGGAGTGTATAAAAAGTTTTACTCTCTAAATTTAAATATGATCTCTATTAAGCATAATATGCTCTAAGACAAACTTAAAATTATGATAATCAGTAAGGAAATGACTAAAACCCCATTTTCTTAAATCACGAGTTTGTAGAGCTTCTGCACCAAATTTATGTCAAGATTATCATTTTTTAAGGTGATTTACGTGATTTACCTTTTGCACCTTTTCTATGTACACGATTATCATATGTGTATGTGTATGCACTTCCTATAATTCTGGTGGGCCTTTAGAGTGTTGGGTTCAGATTTGACAACTCAATCATAAAGACTTAACAGCATTTAAAAGGTGGTCACACACATTATAATAATAATTACTTCCATGCAAAAGAATGTTTAAAAATAACCATTTTAGAGTGCGTTTGATTGATATGAAAAATATATTCAAGAAAAAAAAATATCTTCCTTGTTTTGAGGAAAATAAAAACCTACTCCTCCCAAAGAAAATGTTTTCCTTAAAAACAAAGAAAATTAGGCATATTTTTAAAAGTTGGAAAAATATTTTCTATAGAAAAAAATAGCAATCAAATACTTCAAAGTAGGAATTTGGGTGAAAAATTGACATTTTTCATGAAAAATAAATACAATCAAACACACCATTAATTCTAATATTTGGTTTGTTGGTATGACAGGCAACATAGGAGTCTGAAAAGTCAGTTTCTAAATTTAATTACCATGTCCATGTTGTTCCATTAAATCGCCTTTGAGTTCTCAATTTTGTCAAATGTGAAAGGAGATGTCCTTCAAAATTTGGGAACATGGTTACATGGATTTTGGAAGAGATTCGAAAACGAAATGACAAAGTGTTCATGAATCTTTGAAAATGACGACAAAAATAATAATAATAATAATAA
>CAIGRB010155917.1:18511-33927 GCA_903798255.1 Fraxinus quadrangulata
TTCTTGTTGGAAGCAAAATTGGCAGTAGGAATTTGTGTTGGACTTGAAGAGGACATTGGGATGAAAAAACCAAGTTTTTGAATTAAATGACCTAATAATGGGTGTCGGGATATTTTTGGCCCCGCGCTACCCAAGTGTTTTTCTCCTTAGCGCGATTTTTTCAACCCTATTCCGTTTCTTGCATTCTACTTCAATTAAAACTCTACTATGAGAGTTTGGATGTCCCTTATTTGTTCTCTATATAGTTGCCTCTTCATAATGATTTAGTAAGAAGTTAAGACAAATAATAAACACAAGATATTTGAATTCTTTCTCCTTATTATAATAAAATATCCATTCCCTACAAATTAATTTGTTCTTGTGATCAATTACTTCATATTTATAATCTCTTATTTTCTCCAAGAAGTTGGCATTGAATTAAATATGGTATCATTTCCTATTTTTGCAACAAACTAGTATAAGAGCTTTCGGTATTGAAATTCTTAGGAAGATCGAGGTTTTGCTCGAGTTAATATCTCAACTTGATCTTTCGTGATGATAATAATGAAGTATGATATTCTACTATTGGATCTCAATACAAGATTCTATTTGTGACACGTAAAGGTGCGAGAAGTACTCGCTTAGATACATTTGGATGATGTGTTGTTGAGATTTGATTAGATGCCCACAACTTAGATTCCGGAGGAGAAACAATGAAGGGATCAAAAGGCCCTATATCAAATACATCTTCATCTTTCAAATAATATTTCAAGATGTTTTGAAAGAGAAGTCAGTCGCTGCATTATGGTTAAAATTGGAGCAATTATGATGACGAAGAGTTTTACTAACAAATTGCATCCGAAGTAACGTCTATGATAGAAGGTACATCTCTTGAAGATTACCTAATCGTCGTTGATTTGGAGACCGTTAAATATGGTAAAGAAGATTTGGGATTTATTTTAATTTGTTCATTGCCCGCTTCATATATGTTTTTTAGAGACATGATTTTATATAGTTACGATACTCTTACCATCAACGAATTTTATGATATTCTATATTCAAAGGAGAATTTGACACATCTTGTTGGATATGAGGGTCATGGAGATGGCCTCAATGTTAATGGTGGTCGTTCTAGGGGCAAGTCAAATTATAATTTCAAAATTTGTAATTATTGTAATGAAAATGGGTACTTGATAAAGATTGTTATAAGTTACAGAATAAATCAAAATTGACTGTAAATCAACAATCAAAACTTCATGAGAACAAGTATTATAGAAAATTCTAACGGGGATGGAGAGCTTTTACGTATGTATGATTACAGCTCCAAACTTGACGAGACTTGAATTTTTTATACAACTTACATTTTTCATAAGACTCCTAATTAAGATTTGTTTTCAACATATGAAGAAGTTTCAAAAGGTGTTGTTATGACCGTTAATAATACACCATGTCAGACAGCTATTATTAGTTGGGTTTAAAGATATTTGATGGAACGGTTATAACACTTGATGTAGTGAAACACGTTCCAAATTTGAAGAGAAATCTTATCTCTTTAAGTACTCTCAATTCAAAAGGGTACTGGTATACTATTGAAGGTGGAGTCTTGGAGATTAGTAAAGGAGCCTGAATTTTGATGGAGGAACATTGAAAATTACATTTATATATCTTATAGTGTTATACAAAATCTTTGAGCAATCAACATATCTTAAGAAACTCAGGTGGATTTGGAGTTATATTTTAAGGAATACATCTTAGTTGAATTTAGATGTTATGGATAAATTCTCCTTGCCAACATCATCGACAGTGTCATTGTATTCAGTTGTTAGTAATAGATCCATTTTCGGCCATTAGATTCCACATAGATATAATTTTGCTCATTTAGTTGATGATTTAAATATAGTCAAGGGTATTGATTATATCCGAGATCGTTCTTTTGATATTTTCAGTTTTAGTGATTCCGTTTCACGGCTTGTTTCTGCCCTATTTGGTGATGTACAAACCTAGTGCTTGAAATTTGTTAATACTTAGTTACTAAGATTTTGGCACCAGTTGGGGTGGTAGAGGTGGATAATATTTTCAGTTGGAATTTTGATGGAGAATTTCGTTTGTATTTTTGTTAAAAATTGAAGTTTATTCTAGCAGCGAAATTTGTCTCCAGATGGAGAATCTTTGAAATTTGTTCGAATTCGTGTCAAAGNTACTTGCTTGTATTTATATTAATTTTACGAAAAAAATTTAAATGACCAATTCATCCCTACTTGATTAGCCATTCTTGGGCCTTCACCAGTTATAAAATCTAACGAGCCAGAAGATTGACTTAAACATTACAAGGAATGTAAATCGACTAACCTCTTAACAAAATAGGAAAATCATCATACTTTATTATCTTTGAAATTAATTAATTAGTGGATAAAAATAATTCTAATGGTTCAATAAAATAATTGCAATAAATAAATTTGAATAGTGCAACACAAATGCAACACCTATGAACTTGAACTATTTATTATCTATAAGATGAAAGTATATCTCAATTAGTAGATAAATTGATCCTTTATTGTTTATCCCATAATCTTAATCTCTATAAAATATGCTCAATATTAGAATTTTGGTGTGATCCGAATTCTTTATTGAAGATAATTGAGAGTTTTAATTAAAGTGCACATTAAGAAAAATCGTATTTGAAATATTATTGTTGAATCATATTCAAGTTTACTTGGCGAATTCTAATTGAATTTCTAGTTGGAAGCAAAATTGGCAGTAGGAATTTGTGTTGGACTTGAAGAGGACATTGGGATGAAAAAACCAAGTTTTTGAAGTAAATGACCTAATAATGGGTGTCGGGATATTTTTGGCCCGGCGCTACCCAAGTGTTTTTCTCCTTAGCGCGATTTTTTCAACCCTATTCCGTTTCTTGCATTCTACTTCAATTAAAACTCTACTATGAGAGTTTGGATGTCCCTTATTTGTTCTCTATATAGTTGCCTCTTCATAATGATTTAGTAAGAAGTTAAGACAAATAATAAACACAAGATATTTGAATTCTTTCTCCTTATTATAATAAAATATCCATTCCCTACAAATTAATTTGTTCTTGTGATCAATTACTTCATATTTATAATCTCTTATTTTCTCCAAGAAGTTGGCATTGAATTAAATATGGTATCATTTCCTATTTTTGCAACAAACTAGTATAAGAGCTTTCGGTATTGAAATTCTAAGGAAGATCGAGGTTTTGCTCGAGTTAATATCTCAACTTGATCTTTCGTGATGATAATAATGAAGTATGATATTCTAATATTGGATCTCAATACAAGATTCTATTTGTGACACGTAAAGGTGCGAGAAGTACTCGCNGTTTTAGTGATTCCGTTTCACGGCTTGTTTCTGCCCTATTTGGTGATGTACAAACCTAGTGCTTGAAATTTGTTAATACTTAGTTACTAAGATTTTGGCACCAGTTGGGGTGGTAGAGGTGGATAATATTTTCAGTTGGAATTTTGATGGAGAATTTCGTTTGTATTTTTGTTAAAAATTGAAGTTTATTCTAGCAGCGAAATTTGTCTCCAGATGGAGAATCTTTGAAATTTGTTCGAATTCGTGTCAAGGTGGGAAATTGTTAGAATTTGGGTGTGACCCAAATTCTTTGTTGAAGATATTTGGGATTTCTTATTAAAATACACATTAAGAAGAATCCTAATTCAAATGATATTGTTGAATCCTATTCAAGTATACTTGACGAATTGTAATTAAAGTTCTACTTGGAAGCCCAATTGGGAGTACGAATTTGTGTTGGACTTGAAGGGGAGATTGTGATGAAAAAGATTAAGTTTTTGAAGTAAAGGACCCGAGAATGAGCGCCGCGGTGCCGAGATATTTTTGGTCAAGGCTCTACAGTGGAGCCCTAGTGGCACGGTTGTTTTTTCCCTTGCACAATTTTTTCTCCTCTACTCCATTTTAGACTCCGTTTCTTGCATTCTGTTTTAACTATAACTCTACTTGAGGGTTTGGACGTTCCCTATTTGTTCTTTATATATAGTTAACTATTCATTATGATTTAGTAAGAAGTTAGACAAATTGTAAATAAAAAATCGTTGTATTCTTTCTCCATATTACAATAAAATCTCAATTCTCTTCAAATTATTTTGTTTTTATGTTCTTGTGATCAATTACTTAAAATTGTAGCTATAATCTCTTATTTTTTTATCCAACAATTTGGTATTGGATTAAATCCGTTATCATCTATGCTTTTCACGACCTCTCTATATTTTTATTTATCGTACCACAATGTATAATCCCATACATAATTTTATATTCTGTACGATTATAAGATTCATCATATCGTGTTCACTATTACTTGCATTTCATCGGTCCATTGAGTTTATAAGGAATATGAATCAATGAGTCTCTTATCAAATTAAGAAAATAATTTCATTATGCTCCAAATAGATTACGTCCATAATGTAATTTATAAACTATTTATGTCGATTTTTATTTTATTTTTTTGCAAAATATTGCGAAATTATTGATTCAAACTAATTGTTCTGATTCACATAAAATTTAAGATTTTTTTTCCTAAGGAGAAGTGAAAATGTTTGTCGCACTAATTTTTCAAAAATGGCTTTTTGAGATTAAAATACCTTTTTATTCGTATGTCTAACACCTTTATGCTTAGTTTATACACCGCCATAGTATGGATCACCAGAATGCGCACACTACATCATGGTCATTTTTGTGAATAATACAAACTAATTTGATAAATAAAACAAGAGAGAAGAATTAAGAGATGGACGAAGAAAACCAATTTAAGAGCCACCAAAAAATTAGGGCAAAATAAATTACAGTGAGTTTATATGCTACAAACTAAAGTAAACAAAAAAAAAGGAAACTAAATATTATACAATAATATTATATCTAATTATATCTAACGTCCCCCCTCAAACTCAAGATGTTATTGCAAAAAGCAGCGAAAGTTTGTCAAACAAAAAGTGAAAACGATGAACTAGATGAGATTTCGTAAAGAAGCCAGCAAGCTATAACGATGAAGAAACAAAAGGTAGAGAAATGGTGCTAGTCTGCACATGATGACGAATCAGATGAAAACCAATTTAAATATGCTTCGTATGCTCATGGAACACTGAATTGTGATAAATCCAAAAAGTACTTTTACTATCACAATACATAGGGATTGGAGATGATGAAGAAATACTCATGTCTGCAAGTAACCAGCGCAACCACACAATCTCAATAGTAGTGGATGCCATAGCATGATACTCTGCCTCAGTATAATGAGAAACAATAGTTTATTTCTTACTCTTCCAAGAGATAAGGGAATTACCCAAAAATATACAAAAACCAGTAGTGGACTTACGGTCTGTGGGGTTACTGGCCCAATCAGCATCTGAGTAGGCACGAAGCACTAAAGAGGAGGTCGGCAGAAATAAAAGACTCTGAAAGCAAGTACCACGAAGATAGCGCAAGATACGAACAACAGTTGCCCAATGAATTGTAGTAGGAGCTAAAATAAACTGACTAACAATGTGAACATCATAGGCAATATCAAGACATATGATGGTAAGATAAACCAGACATCCAACAATGGCGCGATACAAAGTGGGATCAGCCAATAGTACACCGTCGAGGGTGAATATCTAGCGTTGGACTCAAGAGGAGTATCAGCAGTTTTAGTATCAGTAAGATGAGCACACTCAATAACATCCATAGTATACTTAGACTGAGAGAGAAGATAACTTCTAGGAGAAGAAGCACTTCAATCCCCAAAAAAATAAGATAATGTACCTAAATCCTTCATTTCAAAACGACGAGCTAATTCTAATTTCAAAATCTACAATCATATCAACATCAGCACCAGTAATAATCATATCATCAATATATAACAAAAGTAGAATGTGACAAGCTGAAGTACATCTGAAAAATAGGACAGAGTCATGATGACTCGATGTAAAACCAAGAGATGTAACAACAGTGGAAAATTTGTCAAACCAGACACGAGGTGTTTGTTTGAGACCATAAAGTGCCTTCTTTAGCTTGTAAACATATCCAGGAGAGTGAGAAAGACCAGGAGGAAGAATATATAAATCTTCAGATTTATATTCAAAAACGTATTTTTGACATCCAACTGGGAAAGGCTCCACTAACGAATAGATGCAACTACAATAAGTGTACGAATCGTGGTCATCTTGGCAACAGGAGCAAAAGTCTCCTCATAATCTAGACCATATTGCTGAGTAAAACCCTTAGCAACTAATCTAGTTTTGTAACGCTCAACTGAACCATCAGATTTGATTTTAATCTTATAAACCCAACAAGAACCAATAGCATGTTTACCTGAAGGCAATGCAACCAAGTCCCAAGTGTCTATCTTCTACAGAGAGTTCATCAGCCATAGCCTGTTGCCAAAGATGATCCAAAATATCTTCTTTATATGAAGAGGGTTCAGATTGCTTGTGAATGGAGGTTAGAAGATAACAAAAATACTCAAAATAACAAGAATAAGCAAAATCAGGTAACTGGATGGACTTACAAATACGCTGTGGATATCGAAGAAGAGATGGAGAAGAGGCTGGATCATCGATCTCAGACGGTGCTTGGGTGGCCACAGAAGGAGAATGGATATCATGAGCCAACGCATGTGTACTTGTAGGACATGAAGAATCAACAACACATGGAGTATGAGAAGGTGGTCTGTCAATGTCATCAGAGAATGGATCAATACGAATAAGATCAGTTTTAGTCACATCATGAGTATTATCAGAGATAGAAAAGAATGGAATGTGCTCAAGAAATAAAACATAACCCAAAAAAACACAGATAGCAGATCGAGATGTCAACTTACTACATTCGACCTCAGGACGAAGAACAAAGCAAGTACAACCAAAGACTCTTAATAAGGAGTAATCAGGAGAATACCCCTACAATGTTTCAAAGGATCATAAACCTGAAGTGTGAGAAGATGAAATTTTATTAATTAAAGAAACGACAGTGAAAACTGCTTCTCCCCAAAATTCATTGGGAACTTTGGTAGACAAGAGAAGGGAATGAGCAGTTTCTACAATGTGCTTATGCTATCGTTCAGCAACACTATTTTGTTGTAGGGTATTAGTACACGAGATTTGATGAATTGTGCCATCAAGAGCAAGCAATTCAGAAAAATCAGCTGAAGTATACTCTCCACCCAAGTCACATCTAAAGTACTTAATTACAGAAGAATGTTGAGTTTTAATAAGTGCTCTAAAAGAACGATAAACAGAAAGAAAGTCAGATCATCGTTTCATAAGATAAATCCAACAATAATGACTATAATCATCAATAAAAGATACATAATATCTAGATTTCCCTTTTGTAGCAATAGAAGTAGGTCCCCATACATCAGAGTGAATGAGATCAAATGGTGCAATGGAATGAGAAACAGTTTGAAGAAAAGGTAAAGCAGAAAATTTAGCTAATTTGCAACCACTACAATCAGAAATGTCATGAGTTTGTAAATCTCCCAATTGACCCTTAGAAACTAAAAATTTTAAACAACTAACGAAAACATGTCCAAGGCGAGAATGCCACAAATAAAAACTAGAAGATGATAAATTCAAACAGAAAGATGACAAGTCAACACCAGAGGCTACAACGTGTGGTGGTCTCAGATTGCCCATAACATATAACCCTCATTGTCTATGGCCTATCACAATTAGCTTATGAGATCGAGGATCTTATACATGACAAGCAAGAAAATTGAACTAAGTATCTAGAATCACACGATTGGCTAATCTAAATAAGATTTAAATTAAGAGTTGGAACAAAACTGACATCTGAAAGCGATAAATTATGTATGTTAACAGAACCAACACTTGTTAAAGGCAATGGTGTGCCATCAGCAGTCATAACAGACATAGACGAGTTAGAAGGACGCAAGTCATTAAATTTTTTTGAGTTAGACGACATGTGTTTGGAAGCACCTGAGTCAAAGATCCACGAGAAAGAAATACGTGAATGACTCTGAGATGACAAACCTATATGAGTAGAGGCTGACATAGCATGTGGCTGCGTGGCTAAGAACTTCTGAAACTGCTCTACTAAATCAGTAAACATGAAACTGGATGAACGTGGTTCTCCAAGTACAGAGGAGTCAATAGGTGGCATGGTGGCAGCCATGTTAGCATTGGAACAATAGGATCGCTACTGTGGTTGTGGCTGCTGTTTCTTCAATAGTTTAGGACATTGAGACTTCCAATGTCCCTTTTGTTTGCAAAAGTTACACTCATCACTACCAAATCTCACATAACCTTTGTTTTGATTCTGTGTAGACGTTCGAGAGGGTACAACCAAAACTGAGGTGCTAGATAGAGGAAGAGAAACTTCTCCTGCAAGAGATTTCAAGCATGTTTCCTCAACTACAAGTTCACTAACTACCGAATCAACTGAGGGAAGTGGAGTGCAATGCAAGATAGAACCTCTAAGTCCCTCAAAATCACCGCGAAGTGCCATAAAAAACTGAACTAATCATTGCTCCTCTCTAAAAGTAATATATTCTTCACATGCCTTCTCTCCCGCTAATTCTGTGAGGGCCATCTCATCTCAAATTGAATTCATAGCAGCGTAAAACTCAAGAATACTCAAATTCTTCTGTTGTAAAGCCCGTATATCAATCTCCAACTAATACCGCTTTGCAAAGTTAGACTTAGTGTATCACTTTTGAAAGTGTTCCCAAACTTCCTTTGTTGTTACAAACTTTGCCGTCTGTGTACCAATTTATTGCTCAACAGAATTATGAATCCAAGTAAGAATTTTCGCATTATTTGATTTCCAATTATTCAACTCTCTCACATAATTTTCAACAGTATTTTTGGGTTTCACAAGAGTTCCACTAACATAACCCCACAATCATTTTTCTTTTAGAAAATTTCTCATAACGGTACTCTAATATGAGTAATTTTTACCATTTAATTTAACATTAATAAATTGAAGTGAATCAGCTCTTTCAGTGGCCATCACAAAGTTAACAAATAGTTAACGGAATAACCAAATTTTAAGGAAATCCAACATACCACCACAAATTACAATGATGAATTATTGCACAAAGTCTAGAATTATCGTCCGTGGTTTTCCAATTTTTGGCCGTCCTTTTTTTTTTTATTTCCACAATTCTGTCCAGAATTACCGTCCGTGGCCGTCTTTTTTTTCCCTTCTGTCCCTCTTTTCTGCTGCTGTTTTTTTCAATCAACCACCGAGTCCCATAATTCTGTCTGTCTCTCTCACTTTTCTGATGTGTGTTTTTCAATCAACCACCAAGTTTTGTTGTCCAATTGGGAGTCTAATTGGTTTTGACTCATTCCCTTTTCAATTGCAGTGAAGCCAAATTTCTTTTTCACCCAATATCTTTACTGGCAGAAGCAAAACCAGAAGAAATCAATGCCCCGGCTATGAATCCTTGAGGTAGACTCTGATACCATGTGAATAATACAAACTAATTTCATAAATCAAACAAGAGAGAAGAATTAAGTGATGGATGAAGAAAACCAATTGTAAGAGCCACTAAAAATTAGGGCAAAAATAAATTACAATGAGTTTATATGCTACAAACTAAAATAAACAAAAAAAGGAAACTAAATATTATATAATAATATTATATCTAACAATTTTCTCAGACATAGTTCAATCTTGTCCTTGCTCCTTCGACGATCATTGAGTTGCAATAAGACGACATCTGCAAGTTCCTAATAGTCCTTTATATTGGACATAATCCCATATCATGAATTAATTGCTCATTCTAAGGCTCAGTACTGGGTCGTTGTCCTCACTAATTCTTTTTCTACTGGGTCATGGAGGGTTACTTAAAAGATAAAAAATTAAAAAAAAAATAACAGAGTTTCTTTATTTTTGGTGTTCGCTCATTATAGAATTAATTGTTCTAATCCTTAGTCAGCCCCAATAATGTTAGCACTACTTATCTCTGTAGTAATTCATGCTTGACTCACTCAAAAAGTGCATCGTCATTTACTTGGATTAATTTTGTTCTATGACAAGGTTCGACATAGTTCCCATCATCTCATGTGTCAACCTTAAATCAGTTTGTTGACAGATGGATAAAGCCCTTGTCACACGAGCATATTAGCAATTTTTTTTTTAACTTCATATCTTATTTTGTTTATCATAGTAATTATTTCATATTACGAGTTAACTGATTGTTATTTATTTATTGTACAATAACAGGAAACTAAATTCATTAGGGTTTCAATTACGTGCTTATGTAACTCCAGAACATAAGCACATCAAAAAAACGTTCTTTGCATCCTAGAGTTGCCATCGTGAAATGGAATATATATTCAACTCAAATCTTTGACAATTGACCTAGGAGATCAGAGGATCAACAGCATAAATACAATTGGATTCTAGTCCCTACATGCATATCTGGCATCAGATTTTGGTATTTTGTGTGCAACACGAGTAATAATTCTTGAATCATCGAGAAACTGATTGTCCCAAACATTTTTATGTGAACAATATTTTTGATGTTTCAAATCAGTTGTCCAAAACTAACAGTTAAGTCTCTCTCTCTCTCTCTCTCTCTCTCCCCCTGTGTGTGTATAAAGTGCGTGTATAGACACTATTGACTGGACTGGACTTGAAGAAACTTCATGAAAACAACAAAGCATGACTTGGCACATGCGTAACAGTCCTAGTTAGGCTTCTTACTAGTTCAACTCTAAAATCACCTAATAGTTGAATAACGCATTTATCAATTAAAAACAACATATCACTTTTTAATTGTTCTATATGTTTAGTCAATCAAGTCAAATTATCGTATGTTAAATTGCCGCAATAAATAATTAAATCAGTAGATAACACGCATGACTTGCTAATCTAAGACCCGCTAGAGCGTGCTTCAGTCACACCTGCTCCCGATCTTCTGAAATTGTGTATCTCCCATGAAACACCAAGAATGCCTCGTTCTTGTACTCTTCATGTGCTTCTGGTCCAATTTCCGTCAACTTCAGCCATCTTTGAAAGTTATTGAGAAAGTACATTTCTAATGATATTTAGGAAGTGAGTGTTTTGGATTATATAAATTGGATGTTTTTCCCAAACTTGTGGTTGATTCATCTCAAGAATCAAAAGGTAACTCTCAATATTTGAATGTATTCTTGGATCTTGTAATAATTATATAAGGATGTAAAATAATAATCAAACACACTTTCATAGGGTATGATATATATAGAAACATGTGTTTAGGATGAAAAGGGATTGAAAAACTAAGGGGCCGTTCTTTTTTGCCGTTTTGGATCGTTTTCTGTTTTCGATTTTTCAAAACAGTGAAAACGCGTTCTCTTTCCTATTTTCGAAAACGCGTTTTTGAAAACGAAAAAAAATTTGTACACAAAACACAAAACGATAAAATCATCGTTTTGGACGTTTTCAAGCCAATCCCACGAAAAACTTGAAAACAAGGGAAACAAGGGAAATAGAGAAAGAGAGAGAAGATGAGAGAGAACATGTTTTCCTTTTTTTATTTTCGAAAACAATTTTTGAAAATGTAAAAAAGAACACATTTTTAACAACCTCAAAATACACCCTCAAAACACAAAACTCAAAATGAATTCAAAACTCAAAACACAAAACTGAAACACAAAGAGAACGGCCCCTAAGTATTTGAAGCAAAATAGATTTTTGAACGTTGACCGTCCCTCGAGCGCCAAGTCAGCGACAGACGATGAACAGTTTAGCAGTTGTCAGTATTTTTATTATAACTTTCTTTCTTGATGTCCGATTGAGGTGATTCAAAATGCATTGCAAAGCCAACTCAAAGGGCTATAATTCTTCTTGAATAGCCTTATCCAATTTCCAATTTTTTTCTATGTGAAAAATGCATTGCAATTTGCAATTGAAATTTTGGAACATAATTTGTGCGGCTCTTTGATACTCTTTAAATTTCTAATTGTATTCTGTTGATCATATGTGATCTTTTTGGACATCTTGGACTCCTTGAAAGGATATATTACCCTCCAAAAGACTACTTGACTTTTACAATTCTTTTGTGACAATCCTATTCCTTTACAATACTAATTTTGTCTAAAAAATTGTCAATTCAATTGAAAACCTAACTCTATCAAACAAAAATTTGGATCAAATTTGATGTTTTCGTAATTCTACTTGCAAGAATGTACCAAGAAATTCTTCTATATTCTAAATTAAAAGAAACATAAATGGCCCATAACGAGTGATTTCCCTTTCTCTTTTTCAACAGCTTTCCTTTGGACAATTCCAAGAAACACTGATGTAAGTATTACACAACTCTTTCTGTGACAGCTTTCAGATTAGATTCGAAGTCCTTTACAAGATTTGATTTAGCCTTTGTATAAGATCAAAGAAAGGTAACTAGACAGTGTATTTTTCAATTTTGATCAATTGTTATCATAATTTTGTTCTAGTTTGGTAGCTAGTGATGTGGTGGCTGTAATTAACGCTTTTATTAGTTGCTTAGCCCCTCTTTGGTTTTGCTAAAAATTTGATTTTTAGTAGATTTCGAAAAAATTTAATGAAAGTATGGTTGAAAAATTAATAAAAAAATGTGATATATTGAAATGTGTGGTTGAAAATGACCAAATAGAGGCTTTGTTTTGTTTCGTTTTGTTATTTTCAAGTCCAATCTTCGAACCGATGTTTTTTGGACTCTTGTAGTACTTTATTTCATGTTTTATTACAATATTAAGACTGATAGATGTGCACCTGTTGAGTTTGATTCTCACTTACTTTAACAAAAAATTCAAAATTTTATCAAATATTGATAAGATATCTACCAGATAAACGTAGTAGAAATAATGATGTTAAGACTAATTACTAAAGTGAAAAATGAGAATCAACGAAACAATGAATGAATTCATAGTTAGAAAAACACGTGTTACGTAAACTTAAAGAGGCTCCCATTCATAAGAATGTTGCGACCACGATAAAACATGTCAAGAAAGCGAGACATGGACCAAAATAATACGGCCTATGATAGCTGCAAAATATGTAGTTACTTTAGACTTTTGTGCCGATACTAAATTTTTGGAGACATCATTCATCTTCAATATTGATTTCATACAGGATTTTGTATAAATATATACACGGAACCTATATCGAATACGTATATGCTAAGGAACTGGATCACGAAGAACTGATATTGACATAACTTGTGTGTGTACCAAATATATTGAATTTCGTGTATAAAATATGAAAGAATCTGATAGACATATAGCAGTGCAAAAAGGATATGATCAAGTGGTGGTGGAGGGCAGTATGATTAGATACTGTAAATCTTTATAAGGGCCATGAGGTGTAGCCCACAGGATCCAAGAAACAGTTCATCACTCCCATCATCAAATCTAATACACAGGATCTGCTCATGGAAAGAAATCAGGACCACACAAAAATTTTAAGAAAGGAAAGATGAAGTATAGTTAATAACAGACAGCAAACGTTACATATATTCTGCTTCCGGAAAGTAATTACTTGTACACAATAGTGGCAAGAAGCTGTGGGATTTTTTTGTTGAAAATGGAAGCGAAATTATACAACATATGATGACGGTCTTGTGCAACTGGTGAGTAACAGACAAAGTAAAGATTTATTATACAGTCATATGGGGGATTGGTTTGCATGGGGTGGGGCGTTGCTTCTCAGCTTCTAGAAATCTAGGAGCAATTTTATCTTAAAACTTTAATAAATAATCATGGGCATATAAAAGTTAATCTAAGCACGTGATGGGGCATCTATTAGTGGAGGATACGGAGGCGATAGCTGGGGATGGGCTTTTCTTTGCCAAGGATTACAACTTTCAACTTGAGGTGAGTGTGATTCGCTTCGAGTGGTACAGAATGTGTTAAAAAAATATGAGAGTAGGAAAGAAAGAGGGCAACCCAAAATAAAGAATAGCTTGAGTACGTGATCAAAAGCTATACTAAAATGATATTTTCTTTCTCTCGAATTTTGAGATTTCTTGTGAGGAATGATGACAAAGAGTCATAAGGTTTAAACAAGCCTTTGGGCAACCCAAAATAAAGAATAGCGTGAGTACGTGATCAAAAGCTATCCTAAAACGATATTTTCTCCCTCGAATTTTGAGATTTCTTATGGGCAACAATGACAAAGAGTTATAAGGTTTAGACAAGCCTTTGGGGGTAAATAAGTAAGCAAAAAATGAAGAACCTCATAAGAGCAAAGAATACTATTTAACCACCTCCATCGCACCACAACTACGCAGATTTGTACCCAAATGCCCCTACCACTAAACAATTCTCACCACTACTGCACCACCACTATGGCACTAATGCCGCACCATAATCCGTGTAGAGTATACACCATACCACCATCATGCAGATTTGTACATCCACCACACCACCACCCAGCAGATTTGCAACCCACCATTATACATACAACACCACACAATATATACTCCGAACCACCACTACTGCAACCCACTACCACCTCCATAAGATGGTCTATGTTCATAACATTTGTAAGCGTTGGTATGGGAGACGAAGCCGAGGGGACAGAAGAGGTTGACTCACTCTGATTTCCCATCTTCACCACAGAGATACTGCGACACTATGTACTCATCCCTCCTACTCAATCTATATGTCGCATCAATGATTTAAGCCCTTGTTTGATAACTATTATTTGAAAACTCTTTTTTCTATGTATTTATTTTCAACCATACATTCACATAATAAAATATTCTGTACGTAAATCCAAAACTTTTTTTTACTTAACAACAATCTCCCAAAAATCATTATTTAAAACTTTATTTTGGCCAAATATTGGCCATCAAACAGGAGTTAAAGGTGCCACCGTTGTGTGGGAGCCACGATGGCACCACCAATGGGTGTCACTACATAGCATTGAAGTGGTACTTGTTAGGTTATATTTTATAATTGGCGATTCTGTGAACAAAAGGACCAACTTCAACAATTATAGAAGTTTAGGTCTAAATTGTAAAGTTTCATAGTTGGTAGGTTAGCCTACGGTTTGGGGTTTCGTGTTTGGAACAAGAAGGATCCACGCTGGTTTTTCGCTAGCTGCTTGTCAGAGTGATGCTCGAGCGAAAGAATCAAAGATACCTTCACTCGACCTTCGCCCTTGTGTAGCTCGAGCAACACACCCTTCGTTTGAGGAAGAAGAACACTTTACTCGAGTGACATTGTTATGTGGCCTGACCTAATTTCAATTCCCGAGATTTTTTATTGGCCCATATAACTCAATTCGTCCAACATATAAATAGAGGCACTGCGTTTTCTGCTATGAGGAGATTGAACATATTATTATTCAATAGAGAATACATCTTACATAAGATCAAAAGTTTAATCCTTCAATTCATATGTACTTCTTACATTGAAAACATCAAAGCCATCAAATCAAACATTGAATTAGTTTCTTCGCTTGGGTCTGCT
>CAIGRB010155917.1:34012-45402 GCA_903798255.1 Fraxinus quadrangulata
CTGCAAGATTGTGTCATGAACTGTGCTACATTAAAGATCAAGGAAGAATATGAAGAACGAGGAGTTCTTTGGGAAGATCTACAGGAGATAAATTACGTAAAGAGTCAGGATTGGAGTTCGTATGCTCATTCTAGGAGGACTGCTTTATAAAGAAGAGTCAGGATTGGTGTTGGTATGCGCACTCCAGGAGGGCTGCTTCATACTTCAGATATGAGATCAAAAAGCTTGTGTCGTCAACCTTGCTGATAGTTTGTAAGTTCTAGTGATAGTTTATAGTGGATCTTTGACTGGCAAAGTGTCCAGAGTTTTTCCCGCATTGGGTTTCTCCGTGAACAATTCTGGTGTTGTTTACTGCTTTCCTTACTGTTTTTATATTACTGCAGTATTCGAAGATAGGATAATTTGAATTGTTTGACTAACCGCCTAGACATAATTAACTTGTGACTTGTTACTTGTTGATTAAAGTTTTAATTTTGTATTTATACCTAATCATCCCACTCTAGGTATAGTTGGGTCGAATCTTGCATTTCTCAATTGGTAATTTACACCTAATCACCCCCTCTAGGTATAGTTGGGTCGAATCTTACGTTTCTCAATTGGTATCAGAACATAATTTCGATTCTGACCCATATCTAATTATCTAGATGAGTAGTTCATTGTCTGTACCGCCATATTTTGATTGTAGTAATTATGCCTACTGAAAAGTTCGAATGTGAGCTTTTCTTAAGGATTTGGATGAATGTGTGTGATTTGTGTGCAAAATGGGTGGACTCCACCTTCAACAACTGTTGAAATAGTAATTATACTCACTTATGTTTCATGGACTAAAACTAACTTGGATGAGTGTAGTTGGAATAGTAAATGTTTGCATGCTTTGTTTTCTTGAAGAGTTTAGGAGAGTGTCAATGTGTGAGACTAATAAGGAGGTTTGGGACATTTTGGAAACAACCCATGAGGGTACTAAAATTACGAAGAATTCCAAACTGCAAATGTTGACGTCTACATTTGAAGAACTTAGGATAAATGATGATGAGAGATTTGATTAATTCTATGCTAAATTGAACGATATTGTGAATTTTACTTTTAATCTAGGCGAAAGGATTCCTGAGTCAAAAATCGTTCGTAAGGTTCATAGATCCCTACATGAAAGGTTTAGATCTAAGGTAACTGCTATTGAAGAAAGTAAGGGCCTAANAGATCCCTACCTGAAAGGTTTAAACCTAATGTAACTGCTATTGAAGAAAGTAAGGATCTAGACAGCGTTAAGGTAGAAGAACTCGTAGGATCCCTCCAAACCTATGAATTGACATTAGCACAACCTAAGAAATGAAAATTCATTTCCGTGAACACTGTTAGGGAAGTTGATAGTAAGTCTACTGACACTGAGACTATTAGAGATGATGAAATTATGTATTTTGTTAAAACATTCTAGAAGGTAATGAGGAATAAGAAAAAGTCTCAAGTGCTGAATAGTGAAGCCCTAAATAAATCTTCGAGAGGTAAGCATGAGAAGAACACCTCTAGAACTTTCACTAAGAAAACTCAATCTGCCTAATGCCATGAGTGCAAGGGATTTGGTCACTTTAGAAATGAATGTCCTAATTTGAATAGGAGCTAGAATAAAGAAAGACGTAACACTTTAGCAGTGACCATGAGTGACGAGGAGCCGAATTTCGGTTCTTAGAATGACACATCCGGAGGTGAGGATGAACAAAAATTCATGGCCTTTACTTCGATTATTGCAATCGAATCCGGTCGTGAGATTGAGAAGAAAGAAATGGAGAATGAGAGTGTAAAGTCTGATGGTGAATCTGATGATGAGATGGATATGCACGAGTCTTATTGTGAATTGTTTGAGGAAAGTCTCAAAATCAAAAAGGTCAACAAAGCCATTCTGAAAAAGATAAATGAGCTCGAGCTTGAATGTAAAAAACTTTTGAGTGACCTTTAGGACTCAACCAAAAGAATTAGTGAGTTGAAACTTGTTAATGAAAACTTGAAAATTAAAGTTAAATCGTTAACATCCAATCTTGATAAATCTAATGCTTAGCTCCAGTCATTTATGAGTGGCTCACAGAAGCTGGACAATCTGCTTGGGATGAATAAGCCTGAGGGAAACGGGTACGGTCTAGGCTATGTTCTTAATCATAATGCTACTGTGAGTACATCTAAGACCACGTTCATTCCTACCACGAACAAAGCTTGTGAGATTGTTTATCCTAAACCTAAAAGTAAGCATGCCACAGGATTAAGACCTACCGTATAACGTATCGTCAATCGTCCTACTCTTTGGCAACCTCTTCCGAATAGGTTTGAACCACGGTTCATTCCCATTTACCACTACTGTGGTGAACTATTGTAATCGTGTGACTAGAAGCAAGAATCTGATTTTCACTAGCAAGGTTGATTTTCTTGCAAATCAAGTTAGCTATTTAACTGAGATGATGACTTTGTTAACTCAATCATCTTCTGCTTCTGAGAAAGTTTGGGTCAAGAGGAGCGATCTCAAAGGTCGTGAAATTGGTCGTGCTCGTAATGGTAAGGGCATTCTAGTCTTGCCCTGATTTTGTGACTAGGCACATGCATATGCAGTTCATTGAGTCCATTCATTCATGCATGCATCCTATTTATTTATTTTTATGTTATTTTTTCCTTTTTTTTTTTTTGCTTTAAGTACTTTTTTTGAAAAACAAAATGTGAAAAATACAAAAATATTTTATGTTTGAGCAAATGACACATCGTTTTGACTTTAAACCTGGTTTGTGAAACCAAGTAAGCAAGTATCTATGCTATACTGTTATTTTCATTACTTGGTTCGGTTTAATGTGGAGTATTGAGTATATGTGTCATCATGTAATCATTTGCACTGCACACACTATGATCTAGTGAAATGATTCTGAACCGCGTGTGAGATTTGGGATGACAGTCACGTGTTAGCAAGGTGATCTCGAACAAGAATTGACCTACATTTAGATGACGTCTTCCTGTGCATTTCTGATGAAAAAAAATTATTATTAAATTAAAAATATGAGTACTTAATTGATTCCTCATATATTATTTTTGAAGCCTACTTGACTTGAGTAATTAAGCCTGCAGGGTTTCTCATAACCCGGTGCCTATGGTCATCTGACTTGGGTTAACCGACCTAAGGCTCGTTACTGGGGTCATGTTAGTCACTTAATGGAAAGGAGTCTGCAATTACGATGAATAAATATATGTGAGCATTCCTATTTAACGATGTGATACAAAGAAAAATACTTGTGCTGTAAGTCGGGAGGAGAAAATATATTCTTCATCAGAAATGAGCTTTCGTATATAGGTCCTAATGTGCTATACGGTTTGACTTTCATTTGTAGGGATCAGTCTTATTTAACAAGTGATGTGCTGCATGTCCTTTCTAACAAAACTAAGGTTTGGAGTCGTTTTTATGAGAAAATGTTGGCATATTTCACACATAAGTAATTTATACTCCTTACTCCATCTTGAACTTAACTGCGTACGTGGGAAAGTCTATTTGATAATGCTCGACTTGAGTTTACATACTTGATTTAAAACATCGAAGTGCTGAGTGCTCAATTTGCTTGAATTTCGTGCTATTTTTATTTTAAAAAAATTGAGTGGTGCTAGAACTGAAAAAGGTGCTATATTTGTCAATTTTAGACAACTATGCTTAAAATTCGTGTTTTCAAAAGTGTGGTGCTATTTCTAACATTTGTGCTTTCACTCGATTTTCGCTTGAATATCGGTCGAGTGACCATTTCAGATTTATTTCGCTCGACAAGGACGTTTTTAAAATACTAATGAACCTTCATTTTTTACTCATTTTTCTCGCAATTTTCTCCATATTCTCTACACTTGCTCATCAAATCCAAGGATTTTCTTCAAACTAAGTGTGTGAGGACTCCATTTGGACTTCATATCCCTCAATTCCATTAATAATTTCAACAAATTTCAAAGGTAAATAGCTAAAAAACCCTAGTTTAGCTCATGTTTGGGAATTTTTTATTTTCTTTGCTATTAGCCACAATTGTTCCCATGAATTCATATGTCATGATTATGTTATGATTATGAGAGTGCAGTTTCATCAATGTGCTACAATTGTTGCATGAATTCGATGTTTTTGACCTTTGAATTGAATGGGCTTTGTCTCTATTGCTATTTTGCCCCTTTTTGGTCGATTGCAATGGAGTTTGGGATAGGCTTAAATAATGGATATCTTGTTTGTGGTATTTAAGTATTGGGATAGACATGAGTGTGTTGGATTGTACTTGGGAAGTCATGTTTTAACATTGCCCTCAAGTTCGATGAAATGTTTCTTCGAGTTGTTCGTGTGTTTTTGGCCATCATCTTGCACACACGAGTCTTATTCCATCCCATGAATCATGAACACTTCTATGCACTCACATGTCTTATTGGAGTTGATTTGGCTTCAGTTTTATTTTGGTGACATGACACTGCAGTCACTGCACCTCAGTCTCAGTCATTGCACTATATCTATGCATTGCACTATTTGACACGTTTGTATTGTTTTATGTGCATGTGGTTTATTCCTGCATCGTTCTGCACATCATATCATTATTTGTATCATTTTACGTACTTTGACGCTCATTTGCATCGTTTTATGCACATTGTCNGCACTCACATGTCTTATTGGAGTTGATTTGGCTTCAGTTTTATTTTGGTGACATGACACTGCAGTCACTGCACCTCAGTCTCAGTCATTGCACTATATCTATGCATTGCACTATTTGACACGTTTGTATTGTTTTATGTGCATGTGGTTTATTCCTGCATCGTTCTGCACATCATATCATTATTTGTATCATTTTACGTACTTTGACGCTCATTTGCATCGTTTTATGCACATTGTCACATTTTTGCATCATTCTGCGTGTTTGCTTCACTGGTACATCATTTCTCGGATTTTCATGCATTTGATTGCATGGCCACTCGTGTGGTCTATATTATCTTTTGTAGCATCTTTTGACATGTTTGTTCTGCAATCATATTCCAGATGCCGCCGAAGAGAGTCAGGATCACCACACAGCAGCCCAGTGGCTCCACCTCCTATAATCGGACTTGGTTCATTTCTTCTACAGCTTATGAGGTTTTCACAATACAGTTCTCACATCGTCCTGTTCTCTTGAGCGTGAGGTTATTTTGTCTGACTTATCTCCCGATATTGCTGCTATTTTCCTTTCTCGAGGTTAGGATTCCTTAATGATTGGGTTGGTTCTCCTACCTAGTCTTTTGATTCAGGATTCTTTTGCAAACATTCATGAGGTTTACGATACTTCTTTTCGGGTCTTCCTTAGAGGTTGTACTCTTAACCTTTCACCCGATGTCTTGGCCGAGTCTCTTCATATTCATCAGGTTCTTTACCCGATCTATCCATATCTTTCTGCTGAGACCGATCCATCTGATCCGGTGGTTTATTCCACTATCTTTGATATCCTATTGGAAGGGGGTTTCACAGCAGTTCGCACTAGATCACTTCCGACCGAGCGCCAAGTTTTGTTGTGCATCGTGTGCATGAACCTATGGCCGGTCGCACACACTTTCACCATCCTATAGGGCTAGATTTTTTACGCCTTGGTTTACAGTGACTCGATTGATTTTCCTACTTTTTTGTGCAATCATATGCTTCGCACTTATCGAGTTCCTGGTCGTAGGATAGGTCTACCTTATGCTTGTCTTATCCATCGATTAGTTACCGTCCTTGGTGTCACTTTTCCCGAGGGTGCTTCTTGTCGAATAGGTCAACCGATTGGTCATACTACTATTTCACAGAGTCGATCACATGCGCATTATTCTTCTACTTCTGTTGAGTCTGCTGATCCTGTAGTGCCAGCTGATCGTATTGCTGATCTGACTTCTATTGATCCATCTTCTATCTCGTCTACTTCTGCTGATTCTCCATCATCTTCTACCTTAGTTCCTCCTGCTTCTTCTTCGATTGATCCCATGGTAGCTTTGATGGGATAGATGTCGACTTTGCTTAGTCAGCAGGCTTGGTTTCAAGCCGAGGTGACCTAGACGAAGACAGAGGTCACTATACTACGCGGTGAGGTTGTTGATGTTCAATGATGGTTGCGCTGGACGCGAGTTCATTGTGAGTACGAAAGTGACGATACTGATGCTTCTGATAGAGATGATGCTCCTGCTCCATAGATAGGGATAATACCGTAGTTGGACTTGACTTTTGGTTAGCTAGTAGTCGGGCTGGTTCTTGTGTATTCTAAAGTTTTTGTAGCATTTCTCTAGTTATTGGAATTTTCTTTGCTATTGTATGCGTTATCTCTTAAATTGTTCGAGTTTGCTCCGTCCCTTCGACATTTGTGACAAAAAGGGGAGAGAGATTTTATTGTAAAGGGGAGTTATATCTATATCATTTTGCATTTTCTGTTTTAGCAGCTACTTATATCTTTAGGGGTCGATGGAGGTGAGACATAGATACATTCTGACATTTGACTTGATATACATTACATTGATTGTTACACTTATGTCTTATGTCTTTGAGGGGTCGTTGGGAAGATACATAGATACATACTTTAAGACATTGTGTTGTAATCAATTTATCTATTGCTTCTTCATGTCTTGAGGGGTCGTTGGGGAGAGACATATATGTACCTACTAGTTTAACACTATCAGCGTTTGCAGTAAGGTAGTTTTCTGCATTACATTTTCTTTGCATGTCATGCACTGAGGGGGAGCATGTGCATTGTGTTTGTATTGTATTTCATACATAGATGTTTGAGTTTTGAAGTTTTGTGATATTAATTCGGTTATGGTGTTTTGATTAACATTAATATTGCATCTCAAACTAGCTTGTTTCTTTTGTCAACTGTGATTCTAAGTACTTTAGTCCTTATTTCCTATATCACGTGCTTTCACATTGGGTATGTGAGTTTTTGATTTCAGGATATAGGATGAACAAAGTGGAAACTACATTCAGTTGATCTGTTGGACTTGGGTAGTTTTGATAATACATTTGTTGTATTGTATTTGGTTTTGTCACAGAATTCCAAAGGGGGAATTTTTTTAGGTTATATTTTGTAATTGGCGATTTTGTGAACAAAAAGACCAACTTGAACAATTATAGAAGTTTAGGGTCTAAATTGTAAAGTTTCATAGGTTGTAGGTTAGCCTAAAGTTTGTGGTTTCATGTTTGGAACAAGAAGGATTTATGCAGGATTTTCGCTAGCTGCTCGTCGGAGTGATGGTCAAGCGAGAAGAACACTTTGCTTGAGCGATATTATTATGCGACCTGACCTAATTTTGATTCCCGAGATTTTTTATTGGCCCATACAACTCAATTTGTCAAACATATAAATAGAGGCACTGTGTTTTCTGCTCTGAGGAGATTGAACATATTATTCAATAGAGAATACATCCTACATAAGATCAAAAGTTTAATCCTTCAATGCATATGTGCTTCTTACATTAAAAACATCTAAGCCATCAAGTCAAACACTGAATTAGTTTCTTCGCTTGGGTCTGCTACAAGATTGTGTCGTTAGTTGTACTGCATTAAAGATCAATGAAGAGTTGAAAAAATAAGGAGTTCTTGGAGAATATCTACATGAGATAAACTGCATAAATAGTCAGTATTGGAGTTCGTGTGCTCATTCTAGGAAGACTGCTTTACAAAGAAGAGCTAGGATTGGTGTTGGTATTTACATTCCAGGAGGGCTGCTTCATACTTCAGCAGGATATCAGAAAGCTTGTGTCGTCAACTTTGCTAGTAGTCTGTAAGTTCTAGTGATAGTTTATAGTGAATCTTTGACTAGTAAAGTGCCCGGAGTTTTTTCATCGTTGGGTTTCTCCGTGAACAATTCTGGTGTTGTTTACTGCTTTCTTTACTGTTTTAATATTACTGCGGTATTCAAAAATAGGATAATTTGAATNTATTATAGCGGTATTCAAAGATAAGATAATTTGAATTGTTTGACTGATCACCTAGACATAATTAACTTGTGACTTGTTGCTTGTTGTTTAAAGTTTTAATTCCGCATTTACACCTAATCACCCCCTCTAGGTGTATTTGGGTTGAATATTGCGTTTCTCAGTACCCATGGTCCCATTGTCGTCGTGTCTTACGCATAGTGATAGTGCTGCTGTCAACATCCATGGTTGCTATTGCAAGTCGAGTTCCTCCTTTTTTGTCGACCATGGTGTATGCTTCTCATTATTCTTTGAGTTCCAATGGAAAGGGTATAGAGAAAGATGGCACAAGATCAATAGCGATGTGTTCTATATTTCTCAACAAGTTATGCAAACTAAAACAAGGAAAGATTTTAGTAGCTCTATGGTTTTAGTATTACTTTTGCTTCTATTTTATTTGCTGTTTGACGTGCTCACAAAATAATTATAATACCAAAATAACTACATGATTGCATTCTATTTTCCATAGTGGGTTATTTTCCAATGACATGGAGATAGATGATTTTTTCCTCGAGGGCTTACGCATGACATATGTTGTTAATCATAGGTGATTTTAGTTTCTTTACATGCTCAAATTCTGAATTCATCTCTTTCTGTCTCAAATTTGCTTCACCTTGTTGAGTGAATTTAGAAGCATTTCGTTAGGTTTAAAATGATATGAGTCTTTGTAAAGGCCCTGAAATTTTATAGAAATGGATTATTTGTTTCACCTTCGGGTGATATTTTAAAAATTACCCATTTGGAAATTCATATTTTAAAAGGTCTCAAGTTCCACTTATTGCTTGAGTTCTTTTTTTAATTTGCGTATTAGCAAGATTGAAAAGTTTTGTTTAAAATACCTAAACTGTCTAAAAAGAGTTTGAGATTTAAATGGTCCAATTGCGACCCCCTCCTCATTTAGAATCCTTTTGGTTGTGCATTATTCAAATCAACAAGATGAAGAACAATATTTCAAACCATTCCAAATTTAAGAAAATTCTATTTTTTTGAAACTTCTATTTTGACAAAATCCCATTTTAGGAAATTTCTAGTAAAAATAAAATAAAATATCTTCATAACCACTGAGAGTTTAAGGACATTGTAAAAAATTTGAAGTCTTAAACATGCAATGAATACAAATATTCCTTGGCAAGCGGCGCTCACTATTCAACCACTCTTCCGTTGATCCAATGTATGAGATGAAATATTATTATGATTATGAGTTATCTTACTTCATTAATGAAATGTTATGAACTTGTTTACCTCGCATGTTTTATTACCGAAACTTTTTCATACTTTATATTGTTCAAGCGATAAATAAATGAAATAGTTTTGTCACAAAAGAGCATAATTGAATTTATACTTATCATGCATGGTTAGGACTTGGCAACAAATAGGATAGATAAGTGTATTTTATACACTTATTCGAGGCCTAAAGTATTGATATTTGAAAATTATTTTGACTGAATATATCATAAATTATTGTTTTTTATGTTATATAAGTAAAACTCAATGGTTGAACGAGGAATTAAAAGAAAAAAAAATCAAGGACAAAGGGCAAAGTCCAAAGTTTGATGATCAAATTATAAATATTCAATAGTTAATTCGGATCACAAGACGATACTTTAAATATTACAATGAGACAATTGGATGGAATTAGAACTTAGAAAGGAATGGAATATGATCAATATCAATTTTCAATCGCATAAGTTATATTCCAGATTTTTGGTCGAAAATTGAGACCCATTTTTAGCATAGTAAACATCTGAATAAAAAATTGTCTATTTCTAGCAAAGTTGTGACCATTTGAGATAAATTTCTAACGCATCTTGAATTTGCTCAATCGAATATCATGAGAGAAAGTTATTGTCAAAATACTAACTGCTATGTAGAGATAAACAAATTCGCGCGCAAAGGCAATTTTTCTTATTCGATTGGAACTCTTTTTGAAATCAATTTGAACTTGATTTTCAATCATTTTTCTACTCTTACAAATAACTAATAGCAGAATACATATTAGAGGTCTCTATATACATCTCACACTCCAATATTCATCAATTATTATCATCAAAGGAAGAAAATTCATAGTTTTTGTGGGAGAATTGAAGGAGGCTTGTAAAATTCAATCAAGTAAAGATTCAAACTTCATTTTTAGGCAAAGAAGAGAAGACACAAGTGAAGATTCAAGATTTCAAATTTCATCTTCATCTTCTTAATTTATCAAAAATTCGGGTTATGTCTTTTAACTTAAATTTGATTTGTTGTAATTTCGATATGTTAGGCTAATTTTATACATTGCTAGGATAAGATGAACCCTTATTATAGTATTTTTAATTTTCAATTAATTATTTTAACTTTAATTTGATTTGATTTGTGGATGTTTATTAACATTTTTATCGTTCCTTTCAATTGCTTGATCACCAATTGAATTGTTAATGGATTTTATTGTTATTGAGAGAGACAATTAGGTTTAATCACAATATAATAAACATTGTAAAGTTTGATAGAGGATAGAGATATACATCTATGCTTTATATGGTTTCAATAGGTGTTGTAGCACTTGTTAATGTAATTATTATGTTGCATCTTTTATCATGAGATAGAAGGGTCGCATAAGGAGAATATATTTGATAGCTATCGAGAGAGGCTTTCAATTAAATTAGGAATATTGACCAACATGAATGATTTCAAATTGTCACTTTAATTGTTATACTAAAAATAGAATAATAAGGAGGATTCGACATCTTAGCAATGCATCTCACATATTTGAAAAACACATTTACTTACTTTCATTAGTTTAATTGATAATTTAGGTATTAACATTGAAAAAATCACAAAATTTGTTTGCTATTCGATTAAAGTTGGAATTAATTTTAACTCGATCAAACACATAGTTCTCGTGGGTTCGACACTCTATTCATCATTATATTACTTGATCATGATCTCGTGCACTTACGAATTTTTAAAGGATCAATGATTACTAAGAATAGTTCAACATACCTAAGTCTTGGCCAAATTGCTATTGAAAACTACACAAATTATGAAGTGAGATAGGAGCGAACAGTTGTTGAGCATGTTGAACATTTCCTATTTAAGTGGGAGCAAGCAAGATCCTTCAAATTTTATAAAGTGATTATCCGCTTGGTATACCATCTTACAAACACTATGCGACCTAAATAGAGAGACTCGACTTACTTCGTGAGATATATGGATTATAAGCTATATTTGATATTTGCCTGAAGATTGGGACAATATTGACTTTAGGGGGGATACTGTAAGAATATCATAATCTTATGGAACTACAAAGAGCACGACCGTGTCCTTGAGCTTGTACATAACCTAGAGCCAAAACCTGAACCAGATACAGAGGAGGTGCCTGAATTAGAGCCGAATGAGGAACTCAAACCTGAGCTGGAGGAGGACCCTGAGCAAGAATTCGAGCCACAAAACTTCATCGATTTGATTAA
>CAIGRB010155921.1:0-13467 GCA_903798255.1 Fraxinus quadrangulata
GAAAAAAGAGGGGAAAAAAAAAAGACACCCAAAACACGTGTCCGAGGCGAGTTAGTGTACTGGGAAGTGATGCTACAAAGTAGAGTGCCTTTATAGCAGAAGACCATTAATAAATTCTAAAAGAAACACAACATACTTTGATCTTATTGGATGCTTCAAACCCATCAAGTTGATTGAGAAGCTCCAGCATAGTTCGCTGAACCTCACTATCACCATTGCCACTTCCGGACTCCATGCGAGCAGATCCTATGCTATCAATTTCATCCATGAAAATGATTGATGGAGCATGCTCCCTGCGTAACAAAAAAACTGTTAGAGCACATACAAATGTTAAGAACATAAAGTTCTCTAATCACCATAAAGGAGTGAAGGAATTTACCTGGCCATCACGAAGAGTTCTCTAACCATCCTAGAGCCTTCTCCAATGTACTTCTGAACCAGTTCAGAACCCGAAACCCGGATAAATGTGCAGTCAGTATGATGAGCCACTGCTCTCGCAAGCAGTGTTTTACCTGTACCAGGAGGCCCATAGAGCAAAACTCCCTTTCACAATTCAAAGCAAAATATTGTAAGGCCTTCAAAAAGTTGTAGGAATTACTATTACCAAATCCTAGCTGGCATTACCTTTGGTTGAGCTATTCCAAGACTCTCAAACAATTCAGGATGTTTAATTGGAAGTTCAATGACCTATAAACACAAGACATCAGGGAATAAAATCAAAATGACAGTTGAAGAACATGTCAGATTATTACAAGGAGCTACGCACTTAAAGGTACTAAAATGATGGCATATTTTAATAAAAAGAAGTAATTATTCAGCTTCCTAGTCATAGAACTACACAAAGCAAGCGAAATTTATTGGAAACGCTTCAATTAAAATATAAGGAAAAAATTGGAAGGAAATAATGGATGAGCAAGAATACTATAATGTAAAGCACATAATTTATAAGATCCTTCCGATGTAAAACACTTCTTTCCTACTTTTAAGCTAATCTAAACAAGCTATAAGTACGTAATATTAAAAAATACAGAAAAATTCTGAGTGGGATGTTGAAAAACAGAGGAATTGAAGAATCATGACCATACAGAATAGTATCCTCAATAGAAGGAAGTCAAATAAGGAATCCAACAGGCGTACCTCCTTTATCTCTTTAATTTGCTGATCCAGACCACCAATCATATCATAGGTAGAGTCTGGAACTTTTTCAACTTTCATAAGGTTCACTAAGGGATCAACTTTACTAGGCAACATCAAGTGCAACACATAGCTATCATTACGTAAAGCAACCCTAGTTGAGGGTGTAATCTTAGTTATATCGATATTCTTGTCAACATCAACCACGTACTTCCCTTCAGGATGGACCTAGAAGCAGAAATAGCACATGAATATCAGCAACAATGTACAGTTTGCCTGTAATACTAAAATTCTGTACCGTTCATTTTCACCAAATTTCTAGCATTGTCAGGCATCAGAAAAGGAATTGCCATAATAGATAACAGGGAAAGAACAAAAGCTATAACAAAGTAACAAAAGGAGAATCAAAAACTCGTGTAGCTAGTCCTCCTTCACGCACAGTTATGAATAAGTCACAAATACCACCACTCCAAAAAATTAATTAACACAATGTAAATATGTGGGTACCGCAGATATTTTTACCACTTGTATAAGCCACTCTCTCCTTAAAAAAAAGGGAAAGAAAGAAAGAAAGAAAAGGAGGGTGGAGAATTATTTGTCATACTTGCATTTGTTTTACTCTCCTATTTCAATTTCGTGGACAGATTTTTCTTTTTTATGGTTTCTTTTTAAACAGCTTAGGCTAACAAGCAGATCCGAGAAGATTATTTTATTAATTTGTTCAACTTTTTGGAATAACTTGTTTCAACTTTCAATCACATAGTTCAGCAAACTTTCTTGTGATTAATAAAAATCAAAAAGCAAGCCAGAGTAATCAACTGATTCATGAAGTGGAAATGATCTTTTTCTCTATTCTTTCCCATTTTGTCATTGAGTGCAAAAATCATATAATACAGAGGATCATAGTATATATGCAAATACCATTATGTAGTTAACATAATAGGTAACATGAATGCTTGTTGACAGCAGAAACAGCCACTAACCTTGACAAGGACCTTTGATTTCCCCATAACTTTGACAACTTCACCAACATATGATCCAGGCTCCTGAAGAAGCTGAAGCTCTTCCTTCAATGACCTCACTGTCCATGATGACGTGATCTCATAAAGTACATCCGAGTCAAGTGCATATATATTTGATTATGATCAAACAACATGGAGTTCTATTGCGCATTAAAAATATTTTTTACCCTTTTTCTGTGGGGGTGGGTTGGATTATCTAAAGCTTTACCCATTTTACCTTTCTAAAGAGAACTAAAGGACAGAGGATCAACTTATTTTCGGAATTCCATAGACTATCGTGAATTTGCAATAAAAAATTGGGTTCACAAAAATCCCAGTATGAGATGGCTTGCAAATTGCAATTTCCACAACCAAAGTCGATAGTGCAAAATTCAATCTTCATAGGTTTCGAATTGAAATGATTGCAGCAACACCGAGTTTATCCATAAAAGCCCCTACTCGTCTACTACGTGAACCAATAGTCTTCCAGAAAAAGAAAAAATTCATATTAACCTCCCCCATTAAGACCAATAAAATAAAAAGCCCTATAATTTCATTAGTGGATTATTATTTTACAAAATATTCATTGTAGCTTAAATAAATGCCTGTTCCGATTTTTAGGGTTTTAAGACAGAAGGTATAATTTAACATTACGTGTTCAATTACAACCGTATACGCGATTAATATACCCGCATATAACGTAAAATTGGAAAATTCTTGGAGAGGGAGGGATGGAGGAGAGACCTCGACCATTGAGGTCATTGCGCTGGGCTTCGAGGCGCTGTAGATCGTGAGTTTTCTGGCGGACTTGGAGCTGAAGATCCTGTATGCGTTGCTGATAGTACTGCCGAAGACCTTCCCCGCCAACGCTGGTACCGCCTTGTTGGTGGTTCTTCACGTCCTCCGCCTGCCGAGTCTCTATCGCCATTCAATCGGAGAATCAGTGGCTTTCTTGTAGATCAAATTATGGGATTATGTTCAATAGTTAGTAGTTACTCTTTTGCTGAATATAAACTGCGGAGGTGAATTTATATCCGTGTCTGCCCGCCCGCCGGAGTTGAAGGAGTTAATTGTTCCAATGGTCAATGAAGTTATGTGTATGTCTCGATTGCTCCCTTAAATTTAAAATATCAAATTTTGATCATTAAACATTGAAAAATGTTGAACGTCACGCATTGGCTAAATTTTGTTTCAAATATCTATCGAAATTGATTACATAGTCGATGGAATGCACGTGTGGTGTCCCGTCATGCTGTTAAAATTTGAGGTGATCGAATTTTGATCATTAAATTTTGAAAAACGTATTCAATTGCTCATTAAACCTTGAAAAAATATCTTCTAATACTCACTAAACTTTAAGATATTCGAATTTTGGCTACTAAACGTTGGCATAGTTGTATTTTGGCCACTAAACTTTGAGATGGTCGAATTTTTGCCACAAAACTTTGAAAAATGTCTTCTATAGCTCAAAATAAATTTGAATTTAATTAAAATTCGTGGTTAAAATTTGGATTTAATTTTATATAACAACAAATTCATTGTTGTTCCGTTGTAAAATTCAAATATTATAATGAAAATAGTTTAAAATTCTACAAAAATAATTTAAATTTAAATTTAACTACTGTGTAATTGAGTAATTATTCCTAATGGTATAGATAATGCTTGCAAAACTGTGTAAATGAAGTGATTTTTAATTGTAATGAAATACACAATATATTTATTATTAAAATTAAATTAACTCCAAATTTTAGCCCAATTTGATGGCCATTACTTTAAAAAATGAGTTTAAGGCCCTGTTTGAGTCATATTATTTTTTTTTTCATTCTCATTCTTCTACTCATTTTCAATCACACATTCTTCAATAAAATAATTTTTTTCATCACATCAATAACTTTTTTTTCTTTTTCAACCACATATTCTTCATCACATCAACAGTAAAAAAACATTCTTTTACCAAATATGGGCACCAAACAAGGGCTAAAATAGTGATTTTTTCGAGAATCTGTAGTTAAAAAGTTAAAAAAAAAAATTGAGTTTATATGTAAAGTATTTTACTGTATAAACGTATGGTTAAAAATGAGTACGAGAACAAAATAATTTGTTTTAAAGGGAGATAAATAGAAGCTTAATTAAATCCAAGTTTATAGTGAGCAATAGAAAATATATTTCAAAATTTAGTGGTCAAAGTTCAATGAGCAATAAATGACATTTTTCAAAATTTAGTGCCAAAATTTGACCATTTCAAAGTTTAATGGTGTGATGGGACGACACATGTGCATTCTGTCAGTCACGTCATCAATTTCATTAGAAGTTTGAGACAAGTTATGTCAGTGTAACGTACAATGTTTTTCAAAGTTTAGTGTCAAAACTCAATATTTTAAATTTCAATGAGCAATGGAAGATATAAACATAAGTTCAGTGACCATTGGAACAATTAACTCTAGTTGAAGTGAAGAAAAAAAAAATGAGAAAAAAAAAAAAACTCATAATTGCGCAGACTCCCCTAATTATAAATAATGTCAATAATAACCCTTTATATTATTGTGCAGCTGTCGGCAAGATTGTCTTTTCACAGACATTTAAGTGCCATGCTAATAAATAGAAATAGTTATTTGTAGTGGCAATATTATCACCCTATTCAATTTGCATTAAACAAATCTATTTTTACACAATTTAACCCTTTTAGCTAGACGGTCACGTGGCCGTTTATTGTTTAAATACTTTTCGTTGTGTGAAAATATGGTGGACAAATAAAAGGCCGAAGACATGTTCACCATACTCATGAAAGATTGGTGCTCCCGGAAGAATTTATCCTAAAGAAATTTATTACTATGAACATCCACTCGTTCAGTTTCCAGCGAGATATTATTGTTTTCTAAAAATAAAATAATAATAATTTGTCTAATCTACCTCAGAATTTATTAAGAATAAAAGTGAAATCCATGCCTACGAGTATGATAATAAAGTTGCAATATCAGATCATTATAATTTCGAAGTTTATAAACTTGTCATACAATATATGACAAAAAAATTACATCTAGACAATCATCCTTTATCTAACGCGATATGTCCACTCGAGGGGCAAAAATAATTAGAAACTGGCAAAATGAAACAAGAAAGGGGAAAGAAAAAACTCGATTGAGAAAGGACTAATACCCTGGTGGGTAGTGGGTGAAATTAACACATAAAAAACACCCGAAAGGAGAGATGAAATGAAGACTCTTCCTCAAATAAACTAAAGGAGAAAAGAAAGAATACGAATGTGAGGATTCAAGTAAGGCGCCTAGTGATTTTGAATTTCTGGTTTTGAAAAAAGCTTGCTAATGAAAGGGGATATTGCTGCAAGCAGTGCCTTGGGACACTCCTCGTGTGGAAGATGGCCACAACCAGTTATTGCAACCAGTCTCTGCATGACGGTATATCTTTCAATACTTCAGAAGATAAATCAGAAAATTCAAATTACATACACCTGCTACTACTCGAAATAAATGAGAGTGAAAGCATGGGACTTACTGAATTTACTAGTTTGGAAGCCATAGATTGAACAGATTTTAGAGGGACAAGGACATCTTCAGCCCCTGCAATAACCAAAACTGGCAACTTTTCAACCGCTTTCAGCAACAATTCTGCATTTTCCGGCGTGAGGACGGTCTCGTATGACAGTTCCCCTATTTCATGAAGTGCTTCATCCCAACCTTCTACATTTAATGGGGCCTGATGTAGATCAGAGAAGTCAAACATCAGATGGCAGAAATGAACTACGAGAACACACGTGTTTTGATAAAAGAATTATTTGGAAGGAAAATATTGCTAATAAATATTCATCCAGCTGTAGTTATGCTTCACTGCTTTGTATCTTATTTTTTGGGTACGACATGAAATTTACAAGTTAGCATGTTTGCATGAGCTTAAAAATGAGTAAAAGATACTTTTTAAGTTAATTTTATTATCAGTTTTAAGTCAAAAATGTTAATTGAACTATCAAAATAAGTAACATAATTTTATTAATTAAAACTTCTTATTTACTTATAACTTTTAAAGCTTTGTCAAACATATTACATGGGTGTACATGGAATACTGCAAGAGATATTATATGAAAAAGGCTATATACATGCTGCTCAGAAGGATATATTTCTACAGACACATACTGCCCAAAGAAAAAGGATATATATTATCAAAAAGTTCATATACATGGAATATATGAAAGGATTCCATATCAAAACCGCAAGAGATGTCACAAAATAGGGATGGTACGGAGAGAAAGGTATTGGAAAAATTACCTTGTAGAGGTTTAAGACTTCAGTTGTTAGCTTAGTAGCATCAAACCATGCACGTCGATTAACCATTTCAGTGATTTCTGTCCGAAGTAGAGGTCGGACCAAGTTCTTCTTTCCAAGTGAAGTGCGTAATAGTATTCTTGCGAAGGCAGGAACCGGTTCTCTTGACAAGCTAACACTCAGCAATACAATTCCCCTTATTTCAATCTGAATGACATGCCATTAAAAATTATTTCCAGAATTCAGCAACAACTTCAAAGACCAAAATTATTTTGGACTCAAATGAAATACTAATTTTCAATCATAATTATACGAAATCTTATTTGAGTAATATATGACTCCATTTATGACCTCCCACGAGCTCTAAGGTCCTCGTATATTCTCTTTGTTTGACTTATAAACATGTTATCAATTGAATTATCAAGATCTTAGTACATCCAGTTTCTTTTTCTTTTACCAATATATACCAGCTTTTAGACTTTATCCTTATCAAATGATGCTATCAATTGATGCTACCTGACGTATCTCATCATCAACACAAAACTGAAGTACAAAATTTCACAATGGATTTCTTCGTTTACTGATTAATTATGCCAACCTTTAAAAGTATCAAGCTTCAGTTGCTTAATACAGAGCCTAAGGTCTTGACATTTTCTATTCTTAATAAATGATATAAATGCTACTAAATCATTATTTAGGAGTCAAAATTACAACAGGTTCCGTGCAGACATTAAAATTATCACGGGGTCATTTGTTTAAGAATTAAAAATTACAAGTGATGTAGACTCACATTCTTGGTATTTGCAGATGACTGGATTTCCTGTGCAGCCTTCAGTGCAAGCAATCCTCCATCATCATGGCCAACAAGTACAACTGACGAAAACCCCATTGATGAGCAAAAAGAAAGAAGCAGGTCAACCTGAAATGACCAAAATAAAATGTTTAATTTGAGACTCAAGTAGGAAAATCGAAAAAGAAAATGAAACAAGGTTGACCTCGCTATATTCAAAAGCATAATAGATGGATTAGTTGTCTCGTGTTCCTCAGAGTTTTGCAGTAACCTAGCCTGATTAACCAAAACTAGTCATGATAAATGACATTAATCCAACTGTATGATTGCATTGATAAACAATAACTAATATGGTTCCACAAGAAAATCCTTGATGATTCCTGGTCAAATACTTCGCAAGCAAGCACATATAATCTCATTTGCTTTATAAGGAGGATATTTTAAAAGAGAAATGTTGCTGTTTGGGCCACACCTGTGAGTGTGTTTGAAAATATATATAGGCATATCATATTTACAACAATATATATGCACTAGCAAATGCATACATGTGCATATGTGCGGGAATACGAAGAATCATCAAAAAAGGGATCATAATGCACATCAGTCTAGTTTCATTTAGATTCTCAAAACATTTGAAATGACCCTTTAATGCCAGGAAAAACATGGTGGTGTATTAACAGTGAGAAAATGAACTAAGATGATTTCTGTTTTAAAACCTGATTTGGGAAATAAGTCAAAACCAGTGATCCTGGAAAAGAAAAGTAATTCATTTAAAATACTTTTCTTCCCGTTGGCATGTTCCCACTTTTTATTAAATTATGAGCATCCACATTGCATAGAAAAGAGAGAGATGTAGTTAAAATTTGCATACAACTCCCTGTGTGAGTGAACGTGTGTGTTGCTAAAGAGAGAACGTAAGAAAGAAGTGCGAGATTTGCAACAGTTCTTCCCATCTTGGTTCCAAGAAAACCACAACCTTCATAACCATGAATTTTTTTCTAACTGTTCCAGATTTTATAATCTGTTGTGATGAATTACTAATGCACCATGCTAGATATATGCTCTGGAATTGGGAAGAAAAGTTGCTGACTATTACAATTCGGATTTTCTAAATTGTAAATTTCTACCAATGCTACTGGTGTACATGCCGATGATACCACAATATACATATAAGAATAAGAAATCACCTGATTTCTAAATTGGGAAGAAAAGTTGCTGACTATTACAATTCAGATTTTCTAAATTTGTAAATTTCTACCAATGCCACTGGTGTACATGCTGATGATACCACAACATACATATAAGAATAAGTAATCACCTGATTATCAAGTTCGTAAGGATTAGGCAATTGATTATCCTCCCAATCCTTCCTGCATGGCCTTGATGTCAAACCCCAACCAGGCCTGTCAAAAGCAGCAACCACATAACCAACCTGCTGAGCGAGAACACCCATCACGTTTCTCCACGAGAAAACTCCCCCTCCAAACCCATGCACTAACACAATTCCAAACTGTTCATTTGCTTCCAGATCTGTTTCTAAAGTTAAAGACTCCAATTTTCTGTGTTCATTTTTGCCAGTTTCATCAAGCCTCAACATAGGCACACCTTCAGACACCGGGGACACTGGAGAACCATCTAGTAGAGGAGCATAGAGAGAGGCGTTGCTAAGGGATTCATCGCTGTTGCTCCTGTAAAGATGATAATGTGTTTTTGAAGGAACGCTTATCAATGGGTGGTCAGGAAAAGTAACGGATGATGGGGAACGGTGAGCCGGACCAGGCATGCTCAACTTGTAGTGGATAGTTAGTCCTTGGCAAGTGATGAATAAGCTATCTATATCAGCAAGTAATCTAACTGGATGTTCCCCTTCATAACGAGACAACCCTGGTGCTTTTCTCCTCATCTCAGAGTTGCTTCTGAAAGTCTTCCCAGCAGACGGAGTGGGCGACCGTGGAACCTTCTGACAACCAGAGAAAGCAATTTTGCAAGAATGAACCTGTTCAGGTAAATAGATTAGTCAAAGCTAACAATTTAGAAGAACCTTATCGTATAATGAACTCTCTATAAACTATCCGATGCAACTGAATCTTTGAAGCAAGGTCATTCTCTAACTTAAAGGCAGATAAATTGAGCTAACATCTCATACAGCCAGTGCCAGTAAGAAAATTTGTGAAAACTACAATATACACACCTCATATGAACAGTATTTAGTTCTAAAATGTTAAGTGACTTCTACTAGAAAATCAAATTAACTTTGTATTTCTCTACCATTTAGAAGACAGAACCAATTTTGCTGAAAGTATAGTTGTGTCCTCATCACATGACCTAAGCAGAATCTTGCCAAGAAAGGTCAATCTAACCCACTGCCAAGTCAATCAGATGAGTTATGCTTTGCGCTGTCTCCTCGCCTTCCCAGAACAAGTCACGTGGCGACCAAAGGCTAGGCCGAGACAGAGTACACGATGACCACAAGACCATCAAAATTCTTCTCGGCCGGGTCCCAGGTTCATCAAGACAACCATTGAGACCTGCTAGAAAGATCCCAATCTCATCTTCGGAAAGCATTCCTCCTGATGTAGCCAAGGATATAAATTCCCCCAACCAAAAATAAGTCTTAGTCCTAAGTCCTCAGCTTCGCAGATACTTTTGCTATCAAATTGAAACTCAAGATCAAACATGCAAGACACTTGGAGGAGTTATTAGGCAGCCAATCTCTGACGACGGTCACAAAAGTCAAGAATTTGAATTCTGACTGCAGACTTGACTATGTGATGTGCAGAGAGTTCAGCTCGCTCATCACGAAAGGAGCCTTCAACTTCATCCTCATCGTCTTTGTCTCCAATACAAAAACTCTACATAATTCTATTCACACGCACCACATACAGGCCATTTTAGAAGCTTTTTAATCTTTCTTGTACACAAATTGCCTTATTTATAATCACATCAAATACTTCTGTCTACATGTCAAAACTTACGAAATTTGGCATCGACAAGAATATACCATTTTGGGGGCAACATGTAATAACATACAAACTTAGGGCAGGACAAATATTACAAACTTACAGCTTCTGGGTCAACACCACGAAACAGGAGCTTCCTCTTTGCTCTGCGGCTTGTTCGATAAGCTAACACAATATGCCCAAGAGCAAAAACTACAGAAGAGAGAAACAAGACAGGCATCCCCCAATACTTCTTCAAATGGAGCCTCTGCTTTGAAAGAGAAGTTGAAGCTTCGTCCTCAAAATTGACAGTGAAAAGACAAGCCTTTACGGACATATAAATTATGGAATTGACGGAACAGAATGTTACAATTCCTAAATATGGTCCATGTGAGAGCATTGGACTATCGCACATTGCATACAAATCTGTTCCCATTTGACAAATCCACAAAAACGAATCAATTAGACATCACGAAAAATTTATAAGCAAATTTGATTCACTTGTTATTTCTTCACGTAAAACTGCGTTCTGATTATTTCACTATTTGAAAGTAGTTATAAGAAGACCAAATCAAGTAAATTTCTTCATTTTACATTGAAAAAAAACAAAGAATTTTTCATAAACTTTCCTAAGTAAATGGGAATGATACAAATATACTTTCACATTTTTTACACAGATAATATCATTTCATTCACGCTATAATTTGAATGGCTTCTCATCCAAAATAAGCAATGGGTCGTACACTCATATTGTCATGAAAAATATACTAATATTCGAACACAATTCTTTTAGCAAAAAAATTACAACACTCTTACAGGTGATTATGAGAGATCTGATAGTGGAGACGAGAGGAATATCCATCAACGAACTCTTGAAACCGTATCTCTGCAAATGCTCTCGAAAACTGTAGCAATTAAAGCAAGTGAAGCTCGAAATCAATAAACACATCACCACCACGTCGCTTATAGCCAACATGACAGGCAAAGACATCACCACCAATGACGCCACCAGCGCCACCACGAAATACACAGTCCTCAACCCCCTCATCACCTTGTCCCACCACCATCCCCCCTTCGTAATCATTTTTACTCCTAATATCACAATTCACTAAAAAATATTAAAAAAGAAAAAAACTTTCTTTTTGATTGGATTTGAATACTCAAGTATGACTAAAGGGAATTTGAGCAAATGGAGATATAGAAAACGGCGTTATACGCCATCTCCCGGCGTCATATTTTACGCCGGCGATTTGTCTGTTCTTTCGCCGGAATTTCTACTCTCTCTCTCTTTCTCCTGTAATCGCACGATAGAGAGAGGAGAGAGAGTATGTGTTTAAGTTTATTTTAAATTGAAAGCTTCCGTTTGGTTGTTTGTATCGAACAATGTCTGAACTGCATTTTTCTGAAAAGCTCGTCTTTTCCTAACCAATGAAATTATCAATTAAAAAAGACGAAGAAGAAGAAAACGCGAGCGTAATTTTTTTTAAAAAAAAAAAACACTAGTAAGTGACTGGGGAAAATGGATGGCATAGATTTAAAAATTCAAACTCGCCGCCGCCGAAACAAGACCGTTAGATATTAGTGATTTGCACGTCCTGGGACCCACATTGCATGACACTTGTCGATCCTTTACAGCCTGTCTGAAGATTCTACAAGATACTTATGTAAAGTGTAACTGTCATTTTACTTTTTACATTTCAGAATTACAAAAATAATTAAAAATAAAAATACATAAAATAGTTTCCCAAAGCCAAAGTGCTGAAAATGGATTTTTATCCTTAATCGCCGTCATTTCTTAAAATTCTACCTTGCATGCTTAGACATGCCTTTACAATGAAGGTGGGTATAATACACGTGTAAGGTTGGGAAGAGGTTAGAATTATGAGTAAAAAGTTTAAAGGATGTTCACTTTGTGTTTCATTTTTGTGTTTTGAGTTTTGAATTCATTTTGAATTTTGTGTTTTAAGTCTTCATTTTGAAATTGTTGAAAATGTGTTCTTTTTGACGTTTTGAAAAATTGTTTTGAAAACACTCAAAATTCGTTTTGAAAATTTTGAATTGATTATAACTGAAAACACCCAAAACGACAAATTTTCTTTGTAAATTTTTTAACTTGTTTTCAAAAACGCGTTTTCAAAAATAGGAAAGAGAACAGTTTTGAAAATTTGAAAACAGAAAACGACTTGAAAATGGTAAAGAGAACATACCATAAATTTTTTCAAAATTGTATGAATAATAATCACCTTTGAATGATCAAAACTATGTAACTGAGCTTGAAAATTACCCCTATCCAAGCCTTACATTTCAATCCACTGGATGGATTCATAATACATTATAATTCAAAATATCAATTGAAAATGTATTTTGAATAAAATGAAATCATCTTACAAGTTACATGCACATGGTGAAAAAAACAAGGTGAATGAATTTGCAATTTATTAGTTGAATTAAATTACATAAAAAACCACTGCTTTTGTATTTTCTTCAGCCAACGTTAACCAATTTTGCCAAAATATATAGAACATCAGTACTAAATATAAAATTATAAAATACAAGGAGGAAAAAATAAATTGAATAAGAATTCACAGACACCCGGCATCAATAACATGTTCACGAGCACGACTCATGCTGCCTTAGCCGGCCATGTTGCTTTGAGCAGATATGATAATGCCTACTATAACACCAAATAATCCAAGTGCATTTACAAAAATCTCAGTAACAAGATTCTTAGCGAAAAGTGACGAGTTTTGTGCATCAGATAAAGTGCAGCTGCTTCCGATTATTCCAACACAGAGCCTTCAACCAAGAAACAGGTTGGAAAAGGGAAAAAAGAAAAATCAGAGTCGAATCTATGGGTGTGAATAGGGATTCTTTTTAACAATATGCATAAAAGCTGGAAACTAATACTTACCCACAGACGAGATTTGCAAACTTACCCACAGACGAGATTTGCAAAGCCCACAATTATTCCAGAAGCAAAGATTGCGTAGCCTGCTCAAAGGGACTGCTGCATACATCATGGATGAAGACACGCTCTTAACTTTTTTTGTAGAATGATAGCCACAATAACTCCGTATATGGCAACAGCCTCACTGAAATAATCACAAGTTACCTCCACAACAACGATGACGTGTAGGGTGTTACGACTGGTGTTCCGACTGTTCGACCGGTGTTCCGACTGGTGTTCCGACTGTTCCGATCAGAGAAAGCTACCTGCAAAATGAGGGCGGGGCTTTTGTCACCCGTTGTACCTCCGGCGTAAGAATCAGCTAATGTCTGAAAAGAGTAAGTGAATTGTATATTCTCAGTTCAAGAGTTCGGGTTTC
>CAIGRB010155938.1:0-30932 GCA_903798255.1 Fraxinus quadrangulata
GACTAATATTAGCACCAATTCATTCTGCATATAATTCATACATTTCACATAAAATTAGGTCTAAATTTCTATAAGTGATAGGTGTATTAAAAGTTAAAGTTCTTGAAACCTGATCGATTATATATTTAGTACCCGATAAATTATATCGGAGGTCCATGATGCAAGCTAAAGGAAATAACAAAGGCAAGAATTTCCAATATTTTTTAAACTTTAATTCCATATAATATATAATTGCACTAAAATTGAGGTCATTTTTATATCTATGAAAAACTCTAGTAATTATATAAAAAGTTCAAGTACCATACAACCATTGAGATACTAAACTCTCGACAAAATATTTGTAAAGTCACAAAAACTTGTAAAAATATTTTATCGGATTTAATAAAATCACTATCATTATCATTTCTAATATGCTTATTATTATAAAATTCAGTTATTAAATGTTCAAAATCTTCACATGATTTTAACAATAAGTAAGTTGAGTTTCATCTATGTTCTACGTCACTAATAAACGTTTTCATATTCGTCACCTTAAATTCGATACAAAATTCCTCAAATACTTATTTTCTACTAGGTGAAATCGTGATATACACTAGTGCATTCCTAATTCTTTGAATTTCATTCTAAATATGTTTCAAACCGTTCTGTACTATTAAATTTAAAATATGGCACACATATCGAATATAAAATAAATAACCACCAAAATTGGACTACAGTACTTTACACAATTTATCGATAAATACTTTATTAACACTAGCGCTGTCGAATATAAATGAACGAACTTTACTCTCGCAACGATATTCTCTAATAATGTTCATAATAGCATTATATATTTTGTTAGCGCTGTAAGGAAACTCAATAATTTTAAAAACAATAATGTTTTTATGCATACACCAAAGTGGATTTATGTAGTGTACAGTTGCAGCTATATAACATCTTTTATTAAGCACTTCTCATATATTCGAAGTTAGATATAACACCCCCATATTTTTCTAAATCGATAAAAAATAGTTTTTTTGTATGAAGAAAATATTCAAGTGTGTCTAAACAACGAGTATTTCGACTTACCCCAACGTAATTCGGTTGCAGATATTCTTTCACATGCGAGACAAAATGTTGATTGTCTGTTATTGGTAGGTACAACTCAGCAGCAGCAATGAAGTTCATCATTCCCGTTCGAGTTTTTTCCTCTGAATACATCCATGTAAAAAGTGGCGTAATAGTAAAACCAGTGCCTAGACTAGCAAATTACATTTGTGTTTGATCGGCCGGAAGAAGCCCGTGTTTGGCCGCACATGTTTTGTAGTGATGGTTGAGGTGGGAGTTTCAATGCATTTTTACCATTCCAATCATTATTGACAGTATTTACATATTACTTTAGATTCTCCAACTACATCAACCACGCGGCCTGTTTGAATCAATTTAAAATGATCTCAACATTTTGCCTGTTTTTCCCCTTTCGCTTCCCTCTTGCGTTGGGAATATCTAATTCATGTTCATCCTCCTATCCTACCTCGAAAACATCAACTTCATCCAAACAAATTGGATTACTACTTCCATGAGTCTGGAATATTTTTGGGAATATGAACTTCGTTTAGACTGGTAAACTCATTCTGGAATTGACTTTGCTGTGTGATAGGTGATTCACCTTCGATACCCAACAAGCCTTCAACAAATGAACGTGGATCTATTTGTAAATTAATATAAAATGTATAGTAAGTAACAAATTAAGAATTAAAAGAAAGTTGGCGTGTAAAATTGTAATTGAAAATTTGTAGTGTGATAATTAATATTGAATAATTGAAATTGAATATAAAAGTAGAATGAGAAATGAATGTAGACTATGTATTAGTCTAGAAAATAGATTATAAAATCAAGATTATAATTTATTAATGTAAAATGTAGAAAATATTAGAGAGTGGGAGTTGGATGGAAAAAAGGGGGAATGGAATAGGTATTTATAAGGGAAAAAAGGGACAAAACATTCAGTGACCGTTTTGGTTACTATTTAAGTTCAAATGGTCACTAAAACAATTTGCCAGCTCGTGTCTCGCCTAATTACGACCCCACGAGCCGCTCGTGTGAACCCTTACACGCCGAACGGCTGAACCGACAAGCTATTCGGCTCATTTGCCACATCTAATAAAGAGTATCCATGCAAACACAGAGTCCGTGCCTAAGACTTTCCGTCTGTTAGGTTTATATATTGTATTGACGATTCTTTAAACAAAAGGACCAACTTGAACGATTATAAAAGTTCAGGGACTAATTTGTAAAGTTTCATAGTTGGTATGATAGTCTAGGGTTCGGGGTTTCATGCTTGGAATATGAAGGATTCACATCAATTTTTTGCTAGCTGCTCGTCGGAGTGATGCTCGAGCAGATGAAACAGAGACACCATCGCTCGACCTTCGCCCACATGTCGCGCGAGCGACATGCCCTTTGGTCGAGTTAAGTATGCTTCTCGCTCAAGCGATCTTGTTTTTCGACCAGACCTAATTTCGATTTCGAGACCTTTTCTTGACCTATTCAACCTGATTCGTCCAACCTATAAATAGAGGCACTGCGTTTTCTACGAACAAGAGATTGAACACATTCTATTCAAGAAAGAATACGTCCTACATAAGATCAAAAGTTCAATCCTTCAATTCATATGCGTTCTTCTCATTGAAAACATCAAAACCATCAAATCAAACACTGAATTGGTTTCTTCGCTTGGGTCTGCTGCAAGATTGTTTCGTCAACTTAGCAGCATAGAAGATCAAGAAAGAATTTGAAGAACGAGGAGTTTTTGGGGAAGATCTATAGGAAATAAACTGCGTAAAGAGTTAGGATTGGAGTTCGTGTGCTCATTCTAGGATGACTGCTTTATAAAGAAGAGCAAGGATTGGTGTTGGTGTGCACATTCCAGGAGGGCTGCTTCAAACTTCAGATAGGAGATCAGAAAGTTTGTATCGTCAACTTTGCTGGTGGTCTGTAAGTTTTATCAACAGTTTATAGTGGATCTTTGACTGGCAAAGTGCCCGAAGTTTTTTCCACATTGGGTTTCTTCGTGAACAATTCTGGTGTTGTTTACTACTTTCTTTACTATTTTGATATTACTACAGTATTTTACACACATATATATATATTTGTACGGAATTGAAAAATATTGGACATCAGTTCATTTNCCGAAGGTTTTTCCACATTGGGTTTCTTCGTGAACAATTCTGGTGTTGTTTACTACTTTCTTTACTATTTTGATATTACTACAGTATTTTACACACATATTTATATATTTGTACGGAATTGAAAAATATTGGACATCAGTTCATTTTCTTATTAAATATGTGCATCATTTTCCCATTGCTATACTTAGTGTTTTATTTTATCAATGAAGCAAAAGGAGTCTAGATGATTGCTAAAAGGAGAATTTACTCTTAACGTTCATGTGATCAAAAAAGAGTGGAGAAATAATTTATTATGCGTTGTAGCTTAGCTTATGCTAAAAAACAATAATAGGGCACATCAACTAATTGTTAGATAAGTTTATACTGCATCATAAAGAAGTCTTAACTATTACAAAAAGAGAGAGGACTACTGAATTAAAAGCCTCTTTAAAATTAAAAAGATAATCATTAAAGATGTAAATTTGAGTTTATTCTTGTGTAATTTATTGGCTGTTTTAAATAAATGACAAAAAGGTTGAATTCTCTAATTTCTATATGTTCTTGTTACTTTTTTACATAACAAATTAAATCACTTTTTAGGCTTGCACTGCGTCATAAAGAGTAACTATTACAAAAAGAGAGGGAGGGTTATTGAACTGAAAGCCTCTTTAAAATCAAAAAGATAATCATTAAAGATGTAAATTTGAGTTTATTCTAATTTTCAAATTCTTCCGTTAAATAATGAAGACAATTTCTTTATTCAAATATTTCCATTAGTTAGAGGGGTAGAAATCAGGTGGGGAAACATAGAAAGAGAAACCTCAGAAACCATATGAATCGGTCTTTTTGACTTGTTGTCAACAAGTCTTAGATTTTGAAGAGCAAATTTCATTCTTACTTCTCTCCTTTCTTCTAGAGCAAGATACAAATTTTATTCGCTAAAAAAACTTTGAACACCAACGAAATAAATAACGGGATGCAGTGTAATTTGGTTTGCATTTCTCGCACCATATCGACGGTTTTTGAAAGTTTTTTTAAATTTTCTACAAATTTCACCGTCTCTAAAACAATTATTTTATAAGACAAAATTATATTATATGTAAAAATAATTTTATAAATAAAAAGTACAATTACTAAAGAAGTTAATTACAAGCAGAAAATTGCTTTATAACTAAAAAGTCATTTATAAGTTACAAAAAATTACTTATGAGATAAAACAAATTGTGTAAAAATTTGCTTAAAAAAACTACTAATAAGACAAAAATTCACTTATAAAATACGAAAAGTTATTTATAAGTAAAAAATTCGTTTTGTGTAAAAATGATTTTAAAGTACAAAATTAACTTGCAAATAAAAATAATAACTTAAAATTATATTAATTTATATGTAAAAAAATTACTTATAAGTAAAATATCACTAACGAGTAAAAAGATTTCATGCAAAAAGTAAAACAATTAACTTATAATTACAAAATTGACTTTCAAATAAAAATACTAACTTAAAACTATATTAATTTATATGTAAAAAAAATTACTTATAAGTAAAATATCACTTATGAATAAAAAACATTCATGCTAGAAATTATAAATTTAAAATTTCACTCAAGGGCATACATGTAATTTTATTCATTTAAATTTTTTTACAATTAGTGGACAATAATTCTCAAGCATGTATTTGAGTATTTTAAAAATCGTTGCTAAATCATTTAAATTGATGTGCTCATAAATGCTTAAAACTACTAAATAGAGTTGTTTCAAGTCGAACAATAACAACAAGCATGCCCTTAGATTTTCTAATCATTGGGGCTGTTCTCTTTGTGTTTCAATTTTGAGTTTTGAATTCATTTTGTGTTTTGTATTTTGAGTTTCTGTTTTGAAATTGCTGAAAATGCGTTCTTTTAGTCATTCTGAAAAACTGTTTCTCAAAACATAAAAATGGAAAATGCGTTTACTTTGAAATTTTGAGAATATTTGTTTTATAATATTTTNAAGTGCAATTTTGAATAGTTGAGTTAGGTAGTTTAGGGCTTGAGTTTGAGTTTGGAAACAAGGAAGAAGCGGCGCCAGAATTTCGCTAGCCTCACGCGTGGACATCGCTCGAGCGACAGAAACATAACCATTGTTGCTCGCTTCTTGCCCAGACGTTGATCGAGCGATAGTGTTACGCGGCTAACCCTAGTTCACGATTTTGGAGAGTTTTACACAGTCCATACTACTCATACGCCTCCAATTATAAATATAAATGCTCTTGCACGAAAATTTATGATTGTCTAATTATGTCTCCTTGGTATAACATATTCATATCATCTTTTCAGATATCCAAGAACACAATTCATTGGTGGAATCATTCATATCATTCTTGAGATCCGGCAAAGAAGTTTTGGGAAAATATCAAGGTTCGTGAATCCAAAACACCTAAATTCCTTAATAGTTTGAGGAAGGTACTCTCTTGATCGGGCATTGAGAGAGGTAGACTGCAAGCACATGAAAAGCACAAGAATTGAAGATTCTTGAAATTTCACTTGGAAGAAACAATTGAAAAAGATCGGGAAGATGGAAGGAGACAGCAGATCTTTGAAGTTACAGGAAGTAGATCAGGAAGTCTAATAGAGTTCGCTAGACAACATCTAATTGTAGAAGATCGGGAAGCTGGTGGGTACAGCAAATCTTGGAATTACAGAAATTACAACAGTGGGAACTAGTGTAATTTGCTAGGCTGAAAACGGACTATAATCCATATTCTCTATAATGGAGATAACTGGTTTGGTCTCGAAGTTTTTACCCAGTTGGAGTTTCTCCCTCATCATTTTGGTTTTCGCTATTTATTGTTTCTTTTTATTATTGTGGTATTTAAATATTGGATAATTGGGCATGTATGCTTATTCATCTAGAAACAATTAAAAATAACTTGTTATTTTTATTGATTAATTCCCCACATATGGTCAAAATTAAAAACGAATAATTAATAACCATTTGGTAACTTAGTAGAATTTGGTAACCCGTAACTTTCAAGGGGTATCAGAGCTTAATAGCGATCATTGACCCAATATTTTGTCTAGTGAGTCAATCAATTTCTGGTTCGGGATCTAAGTATGATATGGAAATTCGAGAAGCTTATGCCCAATTGTTTGAAGAGTGCCTTGAGTTGAAAAAAGTGAATCGCTCTACCTTTAAAAAATTGAATAATCTTGAATTAGAAAAGGAGAGTCTTGTAGCCAAACTTGAGGAATCCACTAGAATTTTGAATGAGTTGAGAGTAGAGAAAGAATCCTTAGATATTAAAAGTTAAATCTCTTATGAATGATTTGGAAAAATCAAATACCCAACTCCAGTCTTTTTCTAGCGGATCTAAGAAAATTGATAGCATGATATGTTTGAATAAAACAATTGGGGATAGAAAATGTGTATTCTTTAATGAAACAAATTCTCATATTGCTTCTTCTTCGAAAAATAAGTTTGTACCTACCTCGATGTCTAAGGTTCAACATTTGAGACCTAGAGTTTCTCCCAAGTTCATCTCCATGTGTCACCAGTGGTAAGGTTGGACACATAAGACCCAAGTGTCTGAGCTCTTAAATAGGAACAAGATCAAGAATATTGGTGTCCAGAACCGAAATCATCGGTACAACTTAAGTTTCCTCCATCTAAGGTTCAAAATTTGAAATTTATGATTGTTTCTAAATTCATTCCCACATGTCATAATTGTGTACTTTAGGTCACATTAGACCTAAATGTCGTAAGCCCATGATTAGAAAAAAAATAAACAAGATCTAACTACTCACGTTAGATTCTTGACTAATCAAGTGAGTCACTTGATTGAGTTAATGACTCAACTGACTAAGATTACATATTCTTTTAAGAAGATTTGGGTCAAAAAGAGTGAACTCACAGGTCAAAACGATGATTTACATTATAATATTGCTCACGTTGCTCTTCATGGTAAGAGCATTTCTTGCCTCATTGAGTTGGTAGTTAGGTGCATGCATCTACATTATTTATGGTATCTATATATTCATGCATGCACTCTAAACTTTTTCTTTATTTGTTTTGTATTTTATTTATTATCTTGAAAAATGAAATTTAAAAAAAAATGGAAAAGGAAAATATTTTCTATATTTTTTGGACATGTTATTTTGCTATCAAGTACTAGTTAGTTTCATAATTGGTAAATTAAATTTCCATTAAGTTGTTTAGAACTTGTTTGGAGTACTTGGTATATGTTATTACATGTATTTTATGCACTACACACATTAAACTCTTGTTAGTGAGTTTCGCTCGCTTGTTTGAAATTTAGGATGACGGTCATCTTTGTTGTGAATTGACTTTAAATATGGAATGACATTTAAACTAGTTGACCTAAACTCTTGTATATCCCTCTTTAAAAAGGGGGATTACTATTGAGTTTTAAAGAATTTTTTTTTTTTTTTTGAATTACATAAAATGTTGTGAAGCCAATATGATTTGAGTAATTAAGCTTGCAAGGTATCTTAATACCTAGTGCCCTATAAGTCATCTGACTTTGGAGTTATCGATCTAAAACTCGTTAAAGGGTCATGTAGAAGCTCAATAAATAAGAGTCTGCACATAAGATTAGAAAACTAAAAGAAAAATATACATATATATGTGATCACAGGTAGGTGGAGAAAGAAAAAATATATACAATTAAATATGAGCTCTTTAATTTATAAATGTCCTAGTAATACTTAAGTTTGACTTCATATTTTGAAAATATATTCATTCACCAGTGATTCTTTGTACGTCCTTTCTTATCGATTTAAGGTTTTAAGACTTGCTTACATGAGTTTAATGGCACTTTTCACACATGAATAATTTATATGAATTATACATGTATAAGTAAGCAAATAACAATTCATGACAATACGTTTAAATATTCATGAAAAATAAAAACAGTTGTCTTGAAATTGAAAAAAATTTATTCTCCTATCACATGTTTTACACAATTTTTGCATCATTATACATGTGAATTTTTTTTAACTCATTCATCTCTGTGTTTAACTTGATTATTACTTGTTTTTTCTTTTTTTATTCGTTACAAAAAAAAAAAAGATGTGTATTTATTTCAAGGAGTTCATTATATGAGTTAGTGGGAGAATTTTAATTTTTTGATTGATAGATGACTTAGGAGGAGTCATTTAATATATTTGCTAAAATTTTATTATTGATATAGTTTTGTGTTTTGTCTATATTGATATAAAATTCTATAATTTATTTCTAAATTTATAATTCACATGATATTGCATTTCGGTGTTACGCGTGTTTTATAATTTTTTATTTAACTTAGTTATATGATTTTGATTTTGTTAATTTCCTTTTTTCTTTTCACGTGGTATTGTGGTTTCCATGTGTTTCAGGAAACGGATTGACATATTATTAAAGAAAATTTTGGAAAGTTTATTTTTGGGTAGTTTAAGACTTATTGACTTTGAAATAAATATGATTTTGTCACGGAATGTCAAATGGGGAGATTGTTAAGTCCAAATTATAATTGGCAGTTTCTAAATTTGTAATGGCAATTTCCTTAGTCAAAATCAAGTTCTAATTGAATTGTATTAGAAGTTTATCGAGTTGTAATCAAAGTCAAAATAGAAATTTAATTAAAGCACAAGAGTTGGGTAAGTACTATAGTTCTTGAAAGAGTTCAACATTATCACATATGATCATTAGAATGCATTTAGAAGTCCAAAGAGTATCAAGAGCCGTACAAATTATGCTCCAAATTCTCAATTGTAATTTGCAATGCATTTGTCACATAGAAAACATTGGAATTTGGATAAGGTTGTTTCCAGAATAATTGTATCCCTTTAAGTTAGCTTTTCAACGTATTTTAAATCACCTGAATCGGATATCGATAGAGAAAGTTATTATAAAAATATTGACGATTGCTCAACTGTTGCTCGTCTGTCGCTGGCTTGGAGCTCGAGCGATAGGTCGACGTTCAGAATTCTTTTTTACTTCAAACACTTGGTTTTTCAATCCCTTTTCATCCCAAACACTTTTTCCTATATATATATCATACCCTATGAATGTCCAAAAGTGTGTTAATCATATTTTCCATAGAGATCATTCATTTGAAAATCTAAAACGCATTCATTGATTCAAAGATTCAACCACCATANAAAGAGTCAACCACCATATTATTTGAGCCATAATTTCATCCAAACTTTGATTTGTTGATTTAGCCATATAGTTTCATATTAAACCACAGATCAAAACACACAAGATCTTTTGATCAAACATCAAACCATTTAATCCGTCGAAGATAAATCGATAATAGCGATCGGGAGCTTTTGTAGAAGCACAAATTCAGAAGGACTAAGGTGTGATACCAGGAGTCGGGATGTGGCATCAGGAGCACATAGTCTAGGAATGTAAGGTATAAACAAAGAGTTGGGATTTGTTTTGAATGATCACACCTCCAGTAAGATCAAGGGAGACTGTGGGAATTGATGTTAGAAATTCTACAAGGTAGACGGATCTGAACCGTATTGTAAGTTTGCTTCGATTTATAGTAGATTATTGACAGGCAAAGTGATCGAAATTTTTTACCCAATTGAGATTTCTCCATGATCATCTTTGGTATTCTTTACTGCTTTAATTATTGATTGTGGTATTCAAATTTAGGATAAATTAACTTGTTTGATCTAATCATCTAGAAACAATTAAAAAGTGATTTTTTGCTTTTAATTGCGCAATTCCGTGCGTGGGCCTAAATAATTTAAAACATTCAAATTCTATTTTTTGGATCGAAGCACTAGATTTCTGTTATGGCAGGTTAAGATTCGTTCAGTACTAGCACAGTAGGATTTAGATGATGTATTGTTGGGAATTGACAAGATGTCTGCAACCTTGACCACGGAGGAGAAATTACAGAAGGATAAGAAGGCAGTTTCTTACATTCATCTTCATTTATCGTATAACATTCTTCAGGACATTTTGAAGAAAGGTTCAGCAGCTGTTTACGGTTGAAGTTGAAGCAATTGTGTATGACTAAAAGTCTGACAAACAAGTTGCATCTCAAGCAGTATTTATACTCTCATCGAATGGCAGAATGAAGATCATTGAAAGATCATCTGACTGTATTTAAAGAGGTCATCGTTGAATTGAAAACTTTAGAAGTAAAGTATGTTGATGAAGATTTGGCATTGATAATATTGTCTTCGTTGTCCTCTTTGTTTTCTTCATTTAGAGACATGATCTTATACAGTTGTGATACTCTTACCATAGAGGAGGTGCATGATGCTCTATTTTCAAAAGAGAAGATGTAGCATCTGGTTTTTTAGGCTAGAGATGGAGAATGTATGGTTCAAAAATCAGATTTGTAACTTCTGCAAGAAGAGAATGGCACATTAAGAAGGATTGTTACAAATTCCAGAATAAAAAAAGGTTGGTTGCAAGTCGATATAGGAAGCAATCAGAGACTTTAGGTGAAACAGACCTCATAGAGAACATTGTAAGTGAGGGACATCTCTGGCTACTTCGAGTCTAAACCAGAGGAATTTAGATGAATATTGGATTCTGGATTCAGCGTGTGTGTTTCATATGTGTCCTAATAAGGACTTGTTTACTACATATGAAACAGTTTCCAAATGTGTCATGGTTATGGGAAAAAACGTACCTTGTTGGGTTGCAGAAATTGGTACAGTCAGATTGAAACTATTGGATGGGACAATCAGAACACTTCGACAAGTTTGACATTTTTCGTATTTGAAAAAAAATCTCATCTCGTTATCTATCATTGATTCAAAATGTTATGAGTTCGTTAGTGGAGATGAAATTTTAAAAGTTTGTAAGGGTGTCCAAGTTGTATTGGAGGTACAGAAAATGTCTCAGTTATACATCTTGCATGATCGTGTGGAGTCTAGAAGAGTCAATCAGCACAGGTTTAGTACCGTGGTAGACATTCAATTTGTTACAATACTTTTAGGAGCTCATAAATGGTCGAATTTGAAGAATATAGCTCAGTGGAGTTCAGAAAATATGGACAATACTGCTTTACCACCATCACTTGCAGTGCCATTATATTCAATTGCTAAGAATTGACCCAGTGAAAAAAGGTATGTAGATGCTAATTTTGTTGAGCATGCTTTCAGTATAGTAGAAAGTGCACAATCTAGTTAGGGGTCTTTTTGTAAAAGCATTTGGGTTTGATTATATTTTGAAGTGTGTTACAACCCAATTTTGTGAATTTTAAAATTATTATGAATTTTTTGGAATTTGAGATAATTCTGCCATGGGTGGATTTAGCAGTGGGCTACACTACGCTGTAGCCCACTGTTGTCCAAGCCTAAATGCATTAAAAATAAAGGAAATTTGGTTCTAACCCATTGTTGTTTCACTGTTCAAGCCCATGGTGGTAGCCCATTTGAAAATCCAATTGAAATATAATTAATTCCTAATTCCCAAACACTTTCAAAATTATTTGCACGGTTTCTAATATTTACCGATTTCAACCTTCAAAATTTCAATCCGCGGCGAAGAGTGGAGAGACGATCGTCGACGCCGTCTGCTGAAATTCGAAACCTTTAGCACAGTTTCAGCCCCTGGAGACGATCGTCAGCCCTCTATCATTGTTCTTCTTTAGCCGAGTTGGCCTTTTACAGCTTCTATATATTATAGTATGAAAAAACTCGGTAAGTGAAAATCGGCCCTTCGTTACTGTTCTTCTTCTTTAGCCGAACCTTTAGCATGGTTTATTGGTTTTTAATATCTTGTTTCAATGTTTGACTATTTGTGTTTCTTCTCCTCGTTTCAGTGTTTCTTCTAAATTTCTAATGAATTTTATTTAGTTGTGATTTTTATTTTGCTGTGATTGAGTGAAAGTTTTGATAAAAATTAGACTTGCTACTGCTACTTGCTAAAATACTAGGTAATTTGCATTTTGTATATCCATTTGATTAAGGAATAAGGCTAAATAAGGTAGACTTGCTTTAGGATTTAGGAATTTATTTAGGAAATGTTAGTTTGGGAATTTAGCCACGTTAAATTTTGAAAATGAGAGCTATGTGCTTATTACATATAATGATAGGAATTTATAGGATATTGAAGTATTTTGATATTTATGTTTTTAGGTTTAATATGGAAGAAGATTAACCTTTTTTCCAAGAAAGGAAAAATCTTGTTATCTTTCTTTTCAAAAAGTAACAAACATTAGGGTACTCCAATTCCTATGGCGTCCACTCCAAATCCAATTCCTACACTTTCTGATTTATATCGGGAATTGGTTGCAAGTAAAAGGTCGGAGAGTTATATCATTTTGACTAAATTGATTTGTTTAGTACTGACGCTACCGATTTCAACAGCGACAGTGGAGAGAGAATTTTCAGTAATGAAACATGTGAAAACGGAAATTCATAACAAAATGGATGAAGATTTTCCTGCCAATTGTTTAACACTAAACATTGAACGAGAATTTAGTGTTAATTTAGATCTAAATTCTATTATAGATGAATTTTATGTTACAAAACATCATCGGGTACAACTGCAATAGGTAACGTTATATTACAATTTTTCTAGTTATATATAAATTTTATTCTTACATTAAATTTTAAAAGTTGTTACCCCCCAAATCATTAATTCTTGGCTTCGCCTGTGAATTCTGAAGAGTAGTACTTGGATTCATTGGAAGATATAAAGTATTTTATGTTTGGTTGGAGAAATCAGTTTTGATTATTGTTGAACAGTTAGTTCATTCCTTACAGACGGATTTTCTTCTCTAGGTGGAGAAAATTTTGGAGCTTTGTTCGTTGCAGTAGAATTCGTGTCAAAGTGGAAATTGCTAGAAATTGGGTGTGACACAAATTTCTTATTGAAATAATTTAAGAATTCTAATTGAAGTGCACGACAAAAATAATTCAGTTTGGAATATTATTAGAATTCTATGTCAAGTTGAAATTTTATTTTAGAAACTCATTGGAAGTTGAAAATTGGTATTGGATTTGAAGAAGGGTTCGGAATAAGGAAAACAATTTGGAGGAAAAAATGGGGGGAGGGGAGGGCAGCACGCCCGACGCAGCAGCGCCGTGTTTGCTGTTTTGCCCCGGAGCCGCGGCTCCACCTGTCTCTGTTTCGGAATTTTCATGTCATTCTCTCCTTTTTTTGTTTTGGACTCAATTATTTGGTATCCTACTTCATAAACAACTCTACTATGAGGGTTTGGACGTCCCCTACATGTTCACTATAAATATTAGGCTTTTTAATACAATTTTATATTGTGAGAAAAGTAATTACTAGCTTTTAGGATCATTAAAGTTTTGTCATATTTCCCTCACTTTATTGATTTAAGCTTTTTAATAAAGTCATATCAAATAGAGAAATTTTGATATAAAGGCATGTTTTAGAAGTTATTTATAAACTATATAAATTATAAATAGATATAAACGAGTTATATATAACTTGGTAGTATTTGTGCATTTCACGAAATACGTAAATCAAAATTGATTTGACCGATTATAAACAATTTATAAAGGTATGCATGTTTCAGAATTGTTTATAATCGATTTAAGATAAACAATTAGAAATAGTGGTGAATAAATGGATAGTATTTGTAAATCTTACGAAATGTGTAGATAAAAATGTAGTTTGATCAAAAGTTGTTTGAGCAAAATTACACAAACCTATGACAATTTGATGCCGGGAAAATAGTGATTATTCTGCAGGCTGAAGTGTGAAAGAGAATTAATAGAGAAGAACGCAAGAGAAAACGCTAAAAACTCAAGAAGAATCTTTATTACTCATTCAATGAATGAAAAATAACCTATAAGTCGTGTTATATAACTAAAAAATTAAAAGTATTGGAGTTTTATCAAAAATAGAAAAATTTCAATATTCATACCAAACGAAAATACGTAATAAAAGAAATAATATCCCAAAAATCGGGCTCAATTTGAGTTCATAATCTAACTTAAAAAAGCAAACGAAATATTACTAAAAAAAGCAAAAAATAACTAAAATTGAGTATTCGGAAAGGAAAATAGCAAATTTTGCCCTCGAAATCGATGCACACAGAGTGAAGCTTGATGACCAAAATATGCGTGTCGAAAAGAGCTTTCCGAATTGGGTTCATGAGCGCAATTCTGATAACCGTAGCCAAAGTTATGACAAAATTACTAAAATGTGTCCAAAAAGGGCCCCAATAGGAAATGTCGTCAATCACTTGACATCTTTGCATTGATCCGCCAACTCATGGTATCTCAACACCATCAATGAGCTATCAAACAACTCGATATCTTCTGACTCGAATACTCCTGTATCAGTACCCCAGGTTGGAAATAACTCGCCATCGAGTTTACAGTAGTGTCAATCCGAATCCACAAAACAAAGACTTAGATACTTCACATTAAAGATATCAGAAGTCTTCAAATGGCTGGGAAGGCGCAGTCTGTAGGCATTATTATTGATCTTCTGCAGGATCCTACATGGTCCAATCTTTCGCTCCTTAAACTTATTATACTTCCCAATAGGAAAACGATCACGAGTTAATACAGTCCAAACAAAATCACCAATTTAAAAAAGTACCCGACGACTGTGACTATCAGCCTAAACCTTGTACTTTGCATTACTTTCGTGAATGGCGAGCTTCACCTATTCATGGATACCTCGAAGATGTTCTGCCATCTTATCTGCCTTTGTGACTCAGATGACCCATTCGTAGAATATGGGCTAAATCAAGTACCCCGGATTGGTTCCGATCATAGATAATCTCAAATGGGCTCATCCCCGTGGTTTTATTCTTCGACCTGTTATAGGCAAATTCTGCTTGAGGTAACGTCAAATCCCACTGCTTCGGCTTAGCACCTGCTAACACCTCAAAAGGTTGCCCAAACTCAGGTTTACCACCTCGATTTGACCATCCGTCTGGGGTGATAGTCGGTGCTAAAATTCAGTTGTGTCCCCAGTTTTTCCCACAGATTCTTTCAGAAATGACCGATGAATTTGGTATCACGATTTGAAGTGATGGAACAAGGAACACCATGTAAACCATCAATCTTTCTGAAGTAAAGATGGGCAATCCAAACAGCATCCATAGTCTTCCCGCAAGCTATAAAATGGGTCATCTTAGAAAATCTGTCAACCACAACAAGGATAGAATCGGAGGCCCGTTGGGTGCGGGGTTAACCCAACACAAAGTTCATGCTGACGTCGAACTACAGAGCTTCAAAAACAGGTAAGGAAGTGTACATACCTGTATTGGTAAGGACTCCCTTAGACCGCTGGCATACGTAACAATGGTTCACATAATGAGTCACATCGCTGATCAACTTGGGCCAATAAAAGTCAGAGGAGGTAATGGCTAATGTCTTATCTCGATCAAAGTATCCCTCATTGTGAAGTTAGCTTATAATTTGCTGCCTCAATGAACAATTTGGGATGCACAATTGTAATTTACAAAATAGATAACCATTATGTAAAATAAAATCATGGCGATGACCCTTAGTTACCTTCTGAAATATCCTTCCGAAGGAAGGATCAGCTGCATACATAATCAGGAAAGTCTCAAAGCCTGTAACTCTAGTAGTAATGGTGGTGAGGAGTATAGTACGTGGCTCAAGGCATTAGCAACGTGGTTTAGACTCCTTACTTGGTGCCTCGACGTGAAAGTAAACTCCTGCAAGTACGCCAGTACTTGGCATGCCGTCGACTCAGTCTGTGTTGACCATTGATGTACTTCATGACCTCATGATCAGTAAATAGAATGAACTCTCTCTGTACTAGGTAGTGAAGCCAATGCTTTGGGGATTGAACTATGGCATAGAAGTCCAGGTTATAGGTGGAATAATTTTTCTTCGATCCTGATAGCTTCTCAATGAAAAAAGCAACCGGTCGCCCTAACTGACTTAGAACACCACCAATGCTAACGCCTAATGCATCACAATTTACCTCGAACACTTTGTCAAAATCAGGGAGTGCTAACATTAGTGCTTCGGTCATCTTCTGCTTGACCAGTTGAAAACTGACCTTTGCCTTCTCAGACCATTTGAAATCATGCTTTTTGAGGCACTCTGTGATAGGAGCGATCAAAGTGCTGAAGTTTTTGATGAACCGTCGATAGAAGGATGTTAATTCGTGGAAGCTTCTGACATCGTGCACGTTCTTCAGTTTAGGCCACTCCAAAATTGCATCTATCTTTGACTGGTCTGCATTAACACCATCAGTAGACACAACAAACCCGAGAAAAGTTACAGAAGTAGTGAAAAATGTACACTTCTTCTGATTGACAAATAGACACTTTTTTTTTCAGCATTTCAAAAACAGCACGGAGGTAATCAAAGTGTGACGCCCACGTTGGCCTAGAAATGAGAATATCGTCGAACTAAACCACAACAAATTTTTCCATAAAAGGTCACAAGATCTTATACATAAATCTCATGAATGTGCTAGGCGTACTGGATAACCCAAAATGCATGACCATCCACTCATATAAGCTGTGCTGCGTCTTAAATGACGTCTTCCATTCATCTCCAATCCTTATTCTGATTTGATGGTATCTACTTTTAAGGTCAATTTTTGAAAAGAGCTTAGACTCGGACAATTGATCTAACATATCATCCAGGCAGGGAATTGAAAACCTGTACTTTACATTAATTTTATTTATTGCTCGGTTGTCAACATACATACGCCATGAACCATCCTTCTTTAGCACCAATAGAGCAAGAACTGCACATGGGCTCATACTCTCACGGATGTAGCCCCTCTCCAACAACTCAACCACCTATCGCTGTAACTCTTCAGCTTTCTTGGGACTGAAGCGATACGCTGGTCGATTAGGCAAACTCGACCCCGGAATAAGATCGATCTGATGTTGAATATCCCTCATAGGTGGCAACCATGGAGGGAGATCCTCTGGCATTAGGTTAGAGAACTCCGACAGTAGCTACTACACTTCTGCTGATAAGTTTGGATCCTCGTCTGTTGTACTATTCCCAAGAGGCAGTAAAGCATATATTATATCTTCACGCTCAATCTCAACTAAAAATTTAGACATAGAAAGTAAGTTGGTATTGTTGGCTACCAAGATAAGAGTAATCTCTTCCCGATGAGGTGCCAACACAATCTTCTCCTCCTTGATGCTAAGTGAATATGTATTTTTCCATCCATCATGAATAATACTGTGATCATACTATCAAGGTCGGCCTAACAACAAATGACAAGCATCCATAGACACGATATAACACTAAGCGTTATCAAAATATTTTTTGCCGATCGAAAAGGATACTAGACACCGCCTTTCGACTGTTACCTCATGCCTTTATTCAACCACGATAATTTATATGGTATGGGATGACGGTCCGTCTTTAACTACAATTTCTGGACAGCATCTTCGGACACTATATTCTCACAACTCCCACTGTCGATAATCAGCTTGCAGACTTTATCTGTAACTGTTCAGGTCGTGTGGAAAATATTGGATCTCAATAAGTCGAATCTTGAATCACTCTTGGGGGTCAGTAAACTTTTGCGAACAATCAGGGTCCCATGGCCATCTCCATACAACACATCGTCAACTTCATCATCGTCATACACGGGTTCTCCAAACTCCTCAGTTTCATCTACTGCGTCCTCTTGAATCAGAAGATTTTTACCCTTCTAACTATCTGGTTTCCTGCAATCAGTTGTCCTATGCCCCTGTTCATCACACCTGAAGCACTTGATATTTGAATCAGAAATCTCCCGTAGTGGCTGTTGACCAAGATGGAATGCTGGGGACGAACTGGTTGGTTACTTTCGTTCTGAATTACAGGCCTCCTATTCTGCTACTTTTCCACAGCGAGTGAAGGCTGAGGGCATCCTGTATGGGTTGTCGTAATCCTCCCAAATACTGTGCCACCATCTACTCTTCCATATCAGATAAGTCATTTTGGGCTAACAATTGATAAAACTCCTCCGTATAACCTTCAACTGATCTCATGCCTTGCTTAAGGAAATATGTAGCCGAAAGAAAGGAAGTAAACTTTCACCCTTTTCTTCATCTTTTCCCAATCAGTGATCTTGGTCTTGCCCCGTCTGTCCCGTGAACGCCTCAGTTGTTCCCACCATGTAGACGCTCTACCCTTCAGTTTAATGGCGACCAGTTTCACCTTGATACGAACTGAGACCTCCTTAAACTCGAAGATACGTTCCACTTCGTTCAACTAATCAACAAATCATTCGACCTGCAATGTAACGAAAAACTCAGGCAGATGCACTCTGAAGCTGAAGTCTCCATGGCGATCCTCCCGACCACGGTGCTCCTTGAATCAAGCACGATGGTGATATGGATTTTCGAAATTGGAATCAGATTCGTGATCCTCCATTTCAGCAAAATCCTACGCCGTTAGACGCTGAGTTAACTCTGCAACTTGCCTCTGTAAATTTTCAATCGTCACATCCTGAACGTTACGATCACGGTGAGGGACTTCCTCATTCGGACCCTGCCTGCTACGATCACGACCATGACCACCAACCATGATAGGACTAATGAAATCTTACCCCAGGAAGATGATGAAACTCTGATACCAACTGACGCCGGGCAGAATAATGATTATTCTGCATGCTAAAGTGTAGAAGAGAATTAACAGAGAAGAACGCAAGAGAAAATGCTAAGAACTCAAGAAAAATCTTTATTACTCATTCAATGAATGAAAAATAATTTACAAGCCGGGTTATATAACTAAAAAAATAAAATTATCGAAATTTTACCAAAAATAGCAAAATCCTAATATTCATACCAAACGAAAAGGCAAACGAAATATTACTAAAAATGGCAAAAAATAAATAAAATTGAGTATTCGAAAAGGAAAACAGCGAAATTTTCCCTCGAAATCGATGCACACTAAGTTTACTCGACAACCTCGACGTGCGTGTCAAAAATTGCTTTTCGAATTGGGGTCATGAGTGCGATTCTTATAATCGTAGCTAAAGTTATGACCAATTTATCGAAACGTGTCCAAAATCGGCCCCAATAAGAAATATCGTCAATTACTTGTTATCTTTGCGCTGATCCGCCAACTCATGGTATCTCAGCGCCATCAACGAGCTATCAGACAACTCGGCATCTGCTGACTCGAATTCTCCTACATCACAATTGTAGAAACATTCTTCACTCATTACCATTTCAAATATTTCATAAACATCCCTTGATATATTTATTTATTGTAGCAGATTCTCATTGTTAGCTAAAACTAAATGTACATTTTTGTTTTACCCCTCAATTTTATTTTTAACATTTTTATATAACTATATTTAAATTATATATTTTCCTTAAGATATACTTCTCATACTTTTTATTTAGATGAAACCATTTTAGTTAAAAAAAATATTATTGTAAATCTTATTATTAAATAGATTTTTATCAAATACAATTGACAAATAATTGAATTTCTTATAAAAATTATAAAATTATTAAGCTTGTATTTAGTGTTGATTAAAATTAGATTTATAGTACATTTTAATATTAAAAAAGGATTAAATATGGGGTTAAAAATAATTGTTGACGTGCCTTGAAACAATGAACATTTATTTGAAATTTTGTATTTTTTTTATTTTTGCTTATTCAAAAATACAAGGAACAAATAAGCCTTTTTACTCTCTCTTAATGTAATTTTTGAATATAAGTCATAATTAGGAACAAAATGTGCTAATTAATGAAAAAATTACAATATGAATATAATGAAAAAAGTTGAGAACATAAGCGTAATATTTAATAATGATTAAGAATCTTTCATGCAATTAAAATATTGTGCTAATTCTGAGAATGTATCTTTTTTATTTTAGAGACCCTCAAACTTGTATCAAATTACGGGAGGAGCTTGGCTTCCACAAAAGCGTAATAACATCATATGTGTTAGGTTTTAGATGTATTGTAATTGACAATTCTATAAACAAAATGACTAAATTGTAATTTGTTTAAAAAATAACGAGTAATGTGTAAATAGTTGAAATTAGGGTTATTATGTCTAGGATTCGAGAATGGCAAAAAAAGGAAAATACGGCACGAATTTTCCCTAAGACTGCTGTCATGGATTGGCTCGAGTATAAAAAACAGAACCTCCGTCGCTCGACGGTTGCCCTACCTTCACTTGAGCGATAGCCGTCGCTCTACTATCGCTATGCCCTCGCTCGGGCGACATTGTTGTCCGAAATTTTTTTATTTCGTGATTTAAATGTTTTTTTTCCTGGCCCATTACTTTTCTAACGTACCTATAAATACCAAAATACATATGAACGTAAAAAACAAGGTTGATCATTGAGAGAGCTTCATCTGTAAGAGAATTCATATATTTTATCTTTAAACATTCATCTTATGAGTTCGTTTTAGCGAGAAAAATATCGTTCCTATAATTCAAATACCAAACTGTATTTCCTCTACATCTGGTCAGAGTTCTGAAGATCGAGGAAAGTTGACTGGAGTTCCAGTCTATAAAGAATAAGGTGTTCTTTATTGATCCACGGGAGATAGATGATTCCACAAGGCTAGAAGTGCTGCAGGATAGCAGATTTCACGTAGAGTTTTGACAACAGCAGCTAAGGATTGGTGCATGGGAGCACAGAATCCAGGTAAAGTTGTTAGGAGTGCAGTTAGGAGATCAGATAGTACGGGTCGTCTAGTCTGATAGACTGTAAGTTGTTAAAATCGTTTATAGTGGATTGACAGGCAAAGTGCCCAGAGTTTTTTTCAATTGGGTTTCTCCATGATCATTCTGGTGTTGATTTACTGTTTTTTCTTTCTTTATTGATTGATCATATAAACTGTGGATTCAGATTTAGAACTAAAATGACTTGCATGTTTAATCATTTAGAAAAGAATTGAAAAGTGATTTGTTGCTATTTAATTCGTTAGTAATTTTAAATTTCACTTTATACATCTATTCACCCTCCTCTAGGTACTGTTAGGGTCGAACTACACATTTTTCAGTTGGTATCAGAGTCTTAAATCGATTCATGTCCCTTAGTATATTATTCTAGATGAGTCGTCATTATCCGTGCCTCCATTTTTTGATGAAAATAATTATGCTTACTAAAAAGTTCGAATGAGAGCTTTCTTTAAAGCAGTGGATGAATGTATTTGGATTAGTGTTCAAAATGGGTGGGCTTCACTTACAACAACTATTGTTGGTGTAGTTACACCCACTAATATCTCACTATGAACCAAAACTAATTTGGATTAGTATAATTGGAATAGTAAGGGCATTCATGCCCTATTCATGGCTGTGTCTGCTGAAGGGTTTTGGCGAGTGTCTTTGTGTGAAACTGTTAAAGAAGTTTGGGATATATTAGAAACCACACACGAGGGTACCAAAACTGTTAAAAAGTCTAAACTATAGATATTGACTACTAAGTTTGAAGATATTAGAATGAAGGATGATGAATCATTCGATGAATTATATGCGAAGGTGAATGATATAGTTAACTCTAATTTTAACTTAGGTAAAAAGATCTCCGAGTCTAAAATTGTTAGAAAAGTCCTAAGATCACTGCCCGAGAGGCTTAAACCTAAGGTCACTACGATATAAGATAGTAAAGACTTAGATACTGTTAAGATTGAAGAACTCACTATCTCGCAACATAAATGGGTTAAATCTATTGTCATGAACACTATTAGAGAATAGGAGAGCGAGTCCACTGATACTGTGACCCTTAGGGTGACTAAATTGCTTATTTCGTTAAAAAATTTCAGAAGGTGATGAGGAATATGAGAAAGTCTCAAGAGTGAAATATTGAGGTCCCTAGTAAACTCTCAAAAGGTAGACGTGAGAAAAATACATCTAGGACTCCCGTTAATAAATCTCATTCGGTCTAATGCCATGAGTGCAGGGGGTATGGTTTCATTAGAAGTTAATGTCCTAATTTGAAAAAGAGTTCGAGTAAAGAACGTCGTAAGGCTTTAGCCGTGACCATGAGTGATGAGGATTCAGATTCCAGTTCTCAGAATGAGACATTTGGTGGTGAGGATGATCAAAAATTCATGGCCTTCACCTCGATTACTTCAATCAAATCTGACCGTGAGATTGAGAAGGTTGAGAGAGAGGATGGGAGTGAACAGTCTAAAGAAGAGTCTGATGATGAGATCGACATTTACGAGTCTTATCGTGAATTATTTTAGTAGAGTCTCAAAATTAAGAAGGTCAATAAAGTCGTCATGAAAAAGTTGAACGAGCTTGAACTTGAACGTGCAAAACTGTTAAGTGACCTTCAGGACTCGACTAGAAAATTGAGTAAATTGAAGCTGGTAAATGAAAACTTGAAAATTAAAATTAAATCATTAACTACTGATCTTGATAAATCTAATGCTCAATTCCAGTTGTTTATGAGTGGCTCGCAGAAGTTGGACAATCTGCTTAGGATGAGCAAGCCTACTGGAAATAGGCATGGTCTGGGTTATGTCGATAACCATGATGCTACTGCTAGTACATCAAGGACCGCGTTCGTTCCTGCCACTAATAAAGCTTGTGAGATTGTTTATCATAAAACCAAAAGTAAGCATGCCATAGGATCGAGACCTACCGACAGCGTAGGGTCAGTCGTCCTACATTTCAGCATCAACCACCGAGCAGGTTTGAACTTAGGTTCATTCCCACTTACCACCACTGTGGTGCACTAGGACACACTAGACCTAGGTGTCGTAACCGTGTTACTAGAGGTAAGAATTAGGATTTCACTAACTAGGTTAACGTTCTTGCCAATCAAGTTAGCTACTTAACTGAGATGATGACTCGGTTAACTCAATTAAATTCTACTTCTAAGAAAGTCTGGGTTAAGAGGAGCGACATGTAAGTTCGTGAAAATGGTCGTACTCTTCACGGTAAGGGCATTCAAATTTCACCCTGATTTGGTATTTAGGTGCATGCATGTGCAGTTCATTGTGTCCATTCATTCATACATGCATCCCATTTATTTTTATGGTATTTTCTGTTATTTTTATTTTTATGCATTTATTTGTTTTAAGTATTTGTTTCAAAACAAAAAAAAAAGAATTGAAAAATGGAAAAATTACAAAAATATTTCTTTTTGCTAACGACACATTGTGGTGATTTTAAACATGTCATGTGTGACCAATTACTTGGTCCAATTTAATGTGGAGTATTGAGTATATGTATCATCGTGCATAATCTACATAGCACATACTATGATCTTATGAGTAAGTCTGGACGGCATGTGTGAGATTTGGGATGGCAATTACGTGTTGATAGGGTAACCTCGAATGTAAATTGACCTACATTTAGATTACCTTAACTCGTGATGAATCTCCCTGAATTGTTTAAAAAAGGTATATACCTATTTGATTCATCTTATACTTTTGTTCAAAACATATTTGACTCGAGTAATTAAACTCGAGGGATTTCTCTTAATTTGGTGTCCATGGTTATCTGATTTGGATTAACCCACCTAAAACTTGTTACAGGGGTCAATTTAGTCGCTTAATGGACAAGAGTTTGCACATAAGATGTTATTTACGAGAAAAATAAAAAAATATTATATGCTCAAATTTATGGGGAGAAAAAAAATTATCACGTAATTGAACTCATTTTCAGGTCCTAAAATTCATTCAGGTTTGACTTTCATTAGTAGGGATTATTCGTACTTAAAAGTGATGTTTGCATATCATTTCCCACAAATTTAAGGTTTGGAGTCATCTTCACGAGTAAATAGTGGCACCTTATACGCATGAGTCATTTATACACCTTACTCCATTTTAAACTGAATTGAGTACATGGGAGAGTCTTTATTGATAATGTTCGACTTGTGAATGCATGCATGGTTATGATTATCAGGTTGTCGGGCGTTTGATATGCTTATTTTACATGTTATCAAAAAAACGGGGGCTATTTTCTTAAATTTTAAAATTTAAGTGCTATTTCTGTCAATTCTATTTTCGCCACTTATCGTCGGGGCACACTCGCGCGACATCAACAGAAGCTGTCTTGCTCACTTATCGCTTGACCCTTGCTCGAGCGACAGACCGTAACTTTGAATATTAAAGTTATTTTTCAAGGGTTTTCGCATTTTGCCCCATTTTTCCACTCGATTTCTCTACAAATTTCATAACCCACACAAAATCCTTGCTTTGCCATCATTTCAATCACCCCAAATCACTTGTTTGAGCTGCTTATTCATCAAATCAACGAGTTTCAAAGGTAAAATTTAAAATTCTTGGGTTCTTCCCATTTTTGCAATTCTTTTGGAATTTCTCGATGTTTCAACATTTCTTATTCGATTTTGGTGGTTGCATTGCATTTGTTGATCATTGTCATAACTTGTTATCCATTTGTGCATGATTTTACAACAAAAATTTGAATTTAGGACCATTGTGGCATTTTTTTTATGGTTCATTATGTTTTGAATTTGGTTTGGGCAGTGGAAGTGTTGATTGTGAATTAAGGAGAATGTGATGGATGGTTTAGGTGTGTTTGGAATGAGTGTTGATTGTAGAGTTTGAGTTCGGTGCATTTGTATCCACGTTTGATTACATTGGGTTTACTTGTAGTGGAATGTTCTGTTTTAGGTTGGAGGTGTGCATTGTTGTGTGTTTTTTGTTGGCGTGAACATTAGGTGTCGGTGTGTGCATTACGGTAGGTGTTGGCACCGCATGTTGACGTCACGTCACTCGTCATGACATCACGTCCCTGCGTCTTGATATTGCAGCACATGTTATGTCTTTACGTCAACTGTGTCTAGGAATCACTGCATGTCGTTGTGCATTCATAATAGGGCACGTTACATGTTACCTTATTTGCCTCTATTTGTGTACATGTATGCATCTCATGCATATCATGAATTAGTAACTCTTTCATTGAGGTTTTAATGATTTAGTTCAATTCATTTCAGATGTCGCCTAAGAGAGCTTGTCCTGCTACTCCGACTCCTGGTACCTCCAACTCTTATAATAGGACTAGATTTATTTCTCATGTTGCCCAAGACACGTTTGGGTCACAGTTTTCATTGAGACATATTCTTTTTTAGCACGAGGTCATTATATCTGACCTATCCCCGACCTCGCTGCTATTTCACTTCTCGGGGTTGGGAGCCTCTATTAGTTGAGATAGTACTCTCGCCGAGTCTATTAGTTCTGGAGTTCTATGCTAACATCAATGATATTAGTAGGTCATCCTTTAGGGTTTTTTTTCAGGGTAGGACTATTAAGATTACTCTGGACATTATTTCGAGTCTTATTCATATTTCTCAAGTCGTCCACCCCTTATTCCCCTACTTGACTCTTGCTACTCTTCCGACGGACGCTTTAGTCTGTTCAACGGTGTTTAACACACCGTTGGAGGGATGTTCAGGTGCAATTCGCACTGGTTCTCTTCCTACCAAGCACCAGATCCTGTTGCGCATTGTGTGCACAAATCTATGGTCTGTCTCCCACACTTCTTCATTACCAATGGAGAAGGCTCGTTTTCTTTATGCCCTTTTGCATGGCGATTCGATATATTTGCCTTCCTTCTTATGCTAGCAGATTTTGAGGGCCTTTCGTACTACAAGGACTAGGGTTAGGCTTCCATATGCATGTTTGATATACCGCTTAGTGATAGCCTTATGAGTCAGTTTTCCTAAAGGAGATCCGAGGTGGGTTTCTCGACCGATTGGCCATACTATAATCTCCCAGAGTAGGTCTCATGCTTCTTCTGAGCCAACACAGCCAGCTAACCCGATTGTGCTGACTAATCCGATTGATGACCTCATTTCCCTTGATCCCTCCAATTTTCTTTCTTTTTCGTTTGGTCTTCAGCCTTTCGATATCCTATCAACTTCTACTTCGGCTCCTGCTCTATCCGAGTCAGTTCCTCCTCCTCCTGATTCTGCACCTTTTGCTTTAACCCTTCAATCGCTCTTCTGGGTCAAATGGCAATGCTATCGAGCAGTAGGTTCGTATGATGGCAGAGATTATGCAGCTATGTGCTACAGTTGATCGACACGTTGTCAAGTTCATTACGCTTCGGGGTGCTGTCGGATACATTCAACGTGGACTTCGATGAATTCGTCGCCACTGTGATGATGCTGCTTCTGAGGAGAGGACAGACTCTGATGATGATGTCAATACTTCCTAGTTCTAGGCTTACCCCTTGTCATTGTGTGACAAAAAAGGAGAGTATATATAGATTTTTTTGGCAGTATTAGATTTTTATTGATAGGGGGAGAATAGATAGTTGTTATTGAGATCCTCTTATCTGGATGTAATTAAATTTTTGATATATATAAAAGTGAAGTTGAGTTTTGCATTTTATATTTGATGGGTCGTTGGAGAGAGACATATATACATTTTCCTACTGCATAAACTCATTGATCATTGATTCTTATTTGACTCAAAGGCGTTTTATTATTTAATTTTAGTTATGCTAAATTAAGTTTGATGTTTTAGTAGTATCAATGTGTCTTCATGGTATGTTGGGTTACATTGTTACTACGTCTTGATTTAGCATGCATATTAACACTGAGCAAGTTTAATTGATTCATAAATTGCCTAAATTATATAAACTGCTTGAACTGTTTTATTATACTATTTTTCACACATTTTACACTGGGTGTTAAGTTATTTGTTTCAAGAAACAGGTGCTGATTAAACTACAGAATTGTTCAAGTCAATCAGCATGTCATAGGTTTTGAGTCTGTACTTTTTTTTTATTACTGCACTAACTTAGTAAGTAGTTTTGTCACAAAATATCAAATGGAAGAGTTTGTTAGGTTTTAGAAGTTTTGTAATTGACAATTCTGTAAACAAAATGATGAGTTATAATATGTTTAAAAAGTCAATGAGTAATGTGAAAATAGTTTAAAATATGGTTATTAAGTTTAGGGTTCGAACATGGTAAAAGGAGGAAAACGGCATGAATTTTTGCTTCACTGTCATCAAGGTTTGGCTCGAGCTACGAAAACAAAAACATCGTCGTTGGACTGTCGTGCACTCCTTCGCTCGAGCATCATGCTGTAGCTCGACCATCGCTGAGTCTCGCTCGAGCGACGTGGTTATTTGGAAAATTTTTATTTCGCGATTTAAAAACTTTTTACTCGGCCCATTCGTTTCCTAACCCACTTACATATACCAAAACACATATGTACAAAAAATCACAAGGTTGAACATTGAAAGAGCTTCATCTGTGAGAGATTCATTCCATTTTATCTTTTAACATTCGTCTATTTTGATTGTTTTGGTGAGAAAAATATTATTTCTATAATCCAAATACCAAACTGTATTTTCTCTACATCTGTCAGAGTTCTGAAAATCGAGGGAGGTTGACTAGAGTTCCAGTGTGTGAAGAACAAGGTGTTCTTCTTTGATCCACGGGAGATAGACGATTCTATAAGACTAGGAGTGTTGCAAGGTAGCAAATTTCACGAAGAGTTTTGGCAACAGCAACTAAGAATTGGTGCATGGGAGCACAGGATCTAGGTAAAGTTGTTAGGAGCAGTCGGAAGATCAGATAGTATGGATCATCTAGTCTGATGGACTGTAAGTTGTTAAATTCATTTATAGTGAATTGACAGGTAAAGTACCCGAAATTTTTTTCAATTGGGTTTCTCCATGATCATCCTGGTGTTGATTTACTGACTTTTCTTTCTTTATTGATTGATCATATAAATTGTGGTATTCAAATTTAGGACTAAAATGACTTGCATATTAAACATCTAGAAAAAAATTAAAATGTGTTTTGTTGCTATTTAATTTATTAGTAATTTTAAATACCACATTATACACCTATTTATCCCCTTTTAGGTGTTGTTAGGATCGAATTAATCTAGAAAAGAATTAAAAAGTGGTTTGTTACTATTTAATTCATTAGTAATTTTAAATTCCACATTATACACCTATTCACCTCCATCTAGGTGTTGTTAGGGTCGAACTACGCATTTTTCATATAAAAATATCAAAAATTCAAGCATAAAAAAACTTTTTGATTCAGCACACGAACAGGTTTGCTTACAAGTCACCAAGGCAACCCCAGCTAAGGAAATTGTGCTATTTTGTTGGGGTCTCATGGTCGAAGCTAGGAGTGTTTTTTTGTTCATTATTCATAATTATATTTGGGAGTTGTGCCTCTAATATGTGTGCAACTTGGCATGGCAGCATGATGAAATTGGAACATTTTAGCCCATTTTAGCCATTTGTATGCTATTTTTCAATGCGTATGCATGGCTGCCTGATGAAATTTAAGATTGATTTTCACTTGAACAATGCGTACGCATGGACTATCCAACTAGCTGTTAGGCTAGTTTTAGAAATTGATTTTTGGTGGCTTTTCATGAAACCAATAATCAAAAATCACTTTTGAGTGAATAATTCTAATTCCTACATATAAATTCAAATTCTTTGAGGTTTTCATCAAGTTCTTGGAAGAATCATTTGTGCTTAATTTTTTTTTTTTTTTTTAAAAAAAATAAAAAACATGTTTAATCCTTCAAACTATTTTCTCATGAATCCCTTTAAGCGCTCTAAAAATTCTAGAGGGGGTAAATACAATTTGAGGATAACGTTTTTCATGTTCAAACGTATTATTCTTCATATTGTGTGTTGTATCCTTTCTCCCCGTCATATTTTCCAACAATTCTCAAATAGTATTTATTACAATGAAGATGGAAACAACTTTGGCAATCATTAAGTTGATGAACCAAGATTTGGTTGGTTTGGATGGATGGATGGAATAAACTTTATCTGGTGGCAAGACAAACTCAAATTTTTGTTGAAGGCATTGAAAATTTTCTATGTTCTTGATCCAAATTTGGCACCAATTTCTAAATCCGATGAAGATTATAAAGAATTACAGGCTAAGCGAAATAAAGGACAAGAAGATGAATTGATTTATCGCAGTCACATTCTAAATGCTATATCCGATCAGTCATACAATCTCTATACCAACACCACTTCGGTTAAAGAAATTTGGGAAGTACTTCAGAACAAATACAAAGTCCAAGTGGAAACCAAGAAATTTCTAATTTCTAAGTATTTTTATTTTAAAATGTTAGATAATATCTCGTTATTGCCTCAAGTACATGAACAAGTTGAAATTTTTTTTTTTTCAAACTTCTTTTTTTAAGTTTTATAGGCTATAGATTTTTTTTCTAGCTCGACTCTTCACTGGCCGAAAATGGCCCATCACACAGGCCGGCTTGGCTCGACTCCAGCTCAAGCCAATGCCCCAAAATGGGGCTAGGCCTGAGCCTCGACCAAGCCACAAGCAGGTCCAGCTCGAGCTTTTTCTGGGCCAAGCCACGGGCCATCAAAACCAATGAGCCACATTGACAATCTCATTCTCGTCCCATAATGATATTTATATGCCCGATGGGTAAGTTAGACAAAAAAAAAATGCTAGAGCAAGAACCTGCTTTTCACTTAAAAATAAAAGGGGTAATTACATGAATACCTATAAAACATGAGGCATTTAGAAAAATTATGCTAAAAGTTATTTGTGGAAATTACACCATCCCCTACTTTTCAAAATCCATATTCTAAAATTAGATTTAAAGTTTTAATTTTCAAAAATCAGATATTTTAAATTAGATACATTACAATTATATATATATATATATACTCCACTCCCTCCGGTGGCTCCGTCGACAACAAGGCTGCTCCGACTCCAGCGTTCAGCGACAGTAGCATCGACAAGCAGCGGTGCGCCTCTCCTCTCTTCTCCATCCTTCTCTTCTCGCAACAGCAGCACCGCTCATCTCTTTTCCCTCCTCTTCTCTCGACAGCAGCACCGCTCCTCTTTTCTCCCTTTCCTCTTCTCGCGACAAGCAGCAGCACATCTCTTCTCTTCTCCTCCTCCCATTTTCGCAACGATCGTGTGCAGTCCCTCTCCTTTCTTCCCTTATCCCCTTCTCATGTTTTGTTGTGGGTGTGGCCGTGTGGTGTAAATGGATCTATGGATCTACGGTGGTGGTGGATCTGTGGGTGGTACGATGGTAGTGGATCTATGGGTAGTGCGGTGGTGGTGGATATGTCGTGGCGTGGTGGTGGTCCGTGTGGTGGTTTGTGTGGTGATGGTAGTCCGCATTGTGGTGGTGGTGGTGGTCTATGTGGTGGTAGTCTGTGTTGGTGTGGTGCTCGTGGCGGTGGTGGTTGAAAATGATGGTGTGGATGGAAACGATGGTGAAAGTGGTGAAGACGACAGTGAGGCGTTGGCGATTTTGTATATGATCTGGCGGGTGGAGGTGGTGGCGGTGCCCTTTTTTTGGGTTTTCTTTTTTTGTTTATGTTTATAAGTTTCATATTTGAGACGGTGTTGGTGGTGGTTGGGTGATAGTGGTTGTGAAGTTGGTTGCGGGTGGTGGTGTTTTGTGTGGTGATGATTGTGTGGTTGTAATTGTGGTGGCGGATTTGGTGGTTTTGGAAATGACGGTGTTTATTACTGATTGTCGTGGTGTTTGGGTGGTGGTGATGTTAGTCGTACGGGTTGTCGTGGAGGCGATAGTGCAGAGGTGGTGGTGGATCTGGTCATTTTGGTTTTCTGTGACTAAAAATATAATCTGTGACCCTAAAATTCAGTTACCTATGACTAAAAAATATAATCCGTGGCCAACCATTTTGTAATCTGACCTAAGAATTATATAATCTGTGATCATGAAAAAATCTGTAACCAACTAATTTGGAAATCGGTGGTCGTGTGACATTCTGTGACTAGAAATATAATTTGTGACTTTATAATTCGGTAATCTGCGACTACAAATATAATACATGACCAACCATTTTGTTATCTGTGACCTAAAAGTTATATAATCTGTGACCGTGAAAAAATTTGTGACCAACTAATTTGGAAGTCTGTGATCGTGTGACCTATAAATTTTGATCTGT